>JBBPSB010000138.1:0-45594 GCA_038093375.1 Xerocomus brunneocitrinus
CTGGAGGCTGGAACAATGGTATCAGTTTCCTTCTGGGCCTGCTGAGTGTCCAGTGGACCATGACGGGATATGATTGTACAGCTCATATCTCGGAGGAGCTCCGTGGTGCAGCCTACACCGCCCCTGTAGCCATTCTTGTCGCAACAATTGGTACTGCAATATCTGGTTGGCTTCTCAACATTGTACTCGTTCTTTGCTCGGGACCTTTTGGGGACTTGCCTGGACCATCAGGGTATGCCTTCCTTACCATCATGGTCTTGCGATTGGGGAGTCGGACCGCCATCGTCCTGTGGGTTTTTGTTGGTATAACCCTGTTTGTTGGGATACAAACTGGCGTGCAAGCGACATCTCGCGCTGTCTATGCTTTTAGTCGCGATCGTGGCCTTCCTGACGGTGGTTTCTTCGGTCACATCAGTACAACCCAGACACCCCTCCGAGCAGTCTGGTTGACTGTCTTTGCTAGTTTTCTCCCCGGACTACTTGACCTAGCCAGCCCCGCCGCTTCCAACGCCATCTTTGCTACGTCGGCCATGGCTTTGGACCTCTCCTACATTATCCCCGTCATTCTTCGACGCGTCTTCCATCACCATCCTGAGGTCCAGTTTAAGCCGGGTCCATACTACATGGGCGATGGGTGGTTTGGGTGCTTGACGAACGTGTGGTCTGTCCTCTGGACACTCTTTGTCTGTGTGTTGTTTTCATTGCCCACACAAATCCCTGTCACGGCGATAAACATGAACTATTCTGTGGTAATCGCCGTGGGGGTGATTGGGATTTCTGGGCTCTGGTATGTATTGGGGGCACATCGGCACTACCATGGTCCTCCCGTTTCCAATTTACTTTCTGGAGCAACTGACGGAATTGACTTTTCCGAGAAAGTCGTCGATGATCATGGTTCCGTCTAACTTAAGTATTCCCATACTGATGGATATTATTATCCTAGAGCTCGTATTTTTTCCCTCGTACTATCCTCGTTCCACGCACTACCCGTAGAATCATTGTAAGAAAATTGACATCATGTTTGTACATACTAGCGGGTGGACAAAACTATTTACATTCACAAGTATGTCACAAATGAATATCTAGCTACGAAAGTATATTAGTACGTGTATATACAGGCGAAAGAACAAAAATCTACATCGATCATACCACGTCCGTGAAGTAGTCGGCCAAGGACTCCTGCATCTCCTTCAACTTTCCAGCAGTCGCTACCAAAGCACTCTCTTTGCACCATGGCATCGCATCTAGCATACCATGAATAGGTATCTCGCGCTCTACAAACGCCTTGAGGATGCTTTCCGCGAGCATCATCCTCCCGATAACGTCCGCGTACTGCAAAGGCAGTCCCTGCTTGCCCATATCCAACGTCGACCGCCAAAGTCCAGCCCACGCCTGGTTACACCGTACCTGTGCACCGCCCGTACAACGTGGGTGGTGCTGCAATATCGGCGGGTCGCTTGGGAGACGTTCGCAGAGACGGCTGAGAGCATAATGCCCAGACAACAACCGTACGCGATGCGTGCGCGTCAGCTGCTGATCTGCATCCCAGACCTCCCGCCCCTGCAGCAGCATGGCGTGATAGGACAACCCAAGGAGCGAACGCAGATTGAGCCGCTCTGCCATGCCGATCGCGAGCGCCACGTCCTTGCCGGACGCAATCAGACGTTTCCACCGGATCGTCGCGGCTTCGAGTAGATCACGTTGTTCGCAGAGCGACGCGAGCTCGGTGAGTTGGACTAGATTCGGCCCTTCGGCATCGTCAATGTGAGAGTGCGGCACCGGACGCGTGTAGATCGACTTGAGCTTGTCCAGTGCCCAGCTCTCGATGGCGCGGAACTCGTATTTGTGGGTGATACGCGCGAGGTTGAATAGCTTGAGGCTGATCGCTTTGGTCAACATTGCGCCCTCGAGCTCATGGGGTCTGTGACGGATTTATGTAAGGTTTCCTGTCATGACTTCGCCAAGGTGCGGTGCGGCGAATGTACGTACAGCGCGTACAGGGCCCACAAAAGGGATCTGAATTCGTCCGCAGTATCTCCATGGAGTCTTATCGGGTTGTCGTCGCTTTCACCCTCTGGGCCAACAGTGACGCCCGAGCTGTTGAGGGTGCTAGAGCGCAGATCCGAGTCCAGGGAGAACATGCTCTCAAACGTCGACTTCTCTTTTGTCAAGGCCGAGCGGTGGACCTGCGTTGTAGTATTAATATGGCATGGTTCAATTGGCAGAATGAGAAGAAATGACCTTGAACAACGTGTTTTCGACGAGCAGGACTGTATTCCCATCGGCATAGTAGTACATTGAATCCCTGGTCGGTATTGGGATGGATAGATGAAGTTGAAGCTTGGGCATCGACGGGCTGACGTTTCCCGAGTGCATGAAGGTGTTTGTGAGGTACACGTCTGGGGGCAAGTGCGCCATGATGTCGCTTGGTGGAGGTAAAGTTTCAGCGATAAAGCCAAATGTCGCTCTCTATTTCCGGTGGGAATCTGGACATCTTGACAGATAAGATAAGATTAAGGCCTCGCTCGCTCCATGTCTATACAATATTAGACTTATATACCCCCACACCAACCATACAACATGAAGTAACGAAAAGTAGGCAAACTCGTAACGAGCTTCGCAAATGATAAACAAGGTCAAATGCAAAAGATAGCGAAGAAAGCGAAGACAACCGGGAATGCATGCAATGGCGGGGCCAAAAGTTCATAAAAGGGCAGAGTTCTAGTGAGGAGAGTACATGTGCGGACGGAACCAATAATCATTCATAGGCTTACATACAAGGAGTGATTGCTTTGGTGGCTTCGTCGCGTACATTGCAAATGTTGGAATGGATACGCTTGGCTGCGCTGGCGAATACATTGCTTGTAAGTTACGACTCCGAAAGAGAATGCATTTCAGTGCGAAAAACAGTTTCATTACGATTCGAGGGCCTTTAGTTCCACGACAAGCCTCTGTCAACAAGAGTCAGGGACCATTATGTAACAAGTGGGCGAGTACAGACCTGAGCTTCCTTCACCAGGTGTGCTGGGTCAATGTCACCAGCTTGTGCTTGTTGTCCAAGCTTGATACCGTATTCAAGCAATTGTTTCATATAATAAGGATTTATAATGGTCTCGTCGCTTGCCAGTAACGTCTTTGCTTGAGGAACTTGGGCTGTCACGAACATTAGCAAAACAAGTTGACACTCAGACTGATCGCACACTGACGTTCTCGCATGGCCAACCATTCTTGCTCTAGAAGTTCGGGTATCGTCGCCCTTTCCTTTGGGTGCCTTGCTAAACAACTCCTCATCCCACGAATTACGTCGGCTCTGACGGGTCGTTTTAAATGTTCGAGTTTCTTGCGTTCCCCATTCTTGTTGACGACGCTTGGGATGCTGAACTCCGGGAATTCAATTTCATAGGCGAGGTCTGGTATAGCCTTCATCTTCTGATAGACGGATAGATGCTGGAAGGGTGGGTGGCCATAGACCATTTGGTATAAAATACAACCCAGCGACCAGACGTCGCTAGGCCGGCCAACTTTCAGACGACGCATGCCTTCCGGTAATTCAATGGCTTCGGGCGACATATAATTGACCGTCCCAATCTAAATGCTACTTAGTGATGCACGTTACGTATTGCGTAGATTCCGTACCTGATGATCTCGTTGAATATTTGTGGTGTCGTTGGCAATAGCGTTGGCAATGCCAAAGTCAATCAGCTTCAACTGACCTCGGACTAGCACGAAGTTGGCCGGCTTCAGGTCCGAGTGCACGATTTTCTCCTCGTGTATGACATGGACCGCTTGCAACATCTGTGGGGGCCATTGGTCACGAAGACCAAATGAAGGGATGCAGGGAGGAGCGTACCTGTTGCCAATAGTATGAAATCCACACCATGTTCAACGGCTCCTTTTGTTGCTCTTGCAGCAGTTTCGCCAGATCGACTTCCCCACATTCCATCACCAACATTAGATGACCCTTGCCTCCGCTTGGCCCAGCTTTGACCTCTGAGTCAAACAGCTGGATGATCCGATTGTTTCCCTCAAGCCGCTTGAGTAACCCAATTTCATTCATATATCCGCTAATCGTTTCTGCGTCGGCCTTATCGAGGGAAACACGCTTAATGGCGTATATTTCGTTTGCCGCATTCATCACGCGGTAAACTCGAGAAGAGCCACCTTTACCGATGAGGTCGAGACGTGCGTATACTTTCTTGTTCACCACAATATTGTGGTTCCGCACAGGGGCGACAACGGGGGCGGCTGGCGCAGGGGGTGCAGGTGCAGGTCTCATCCGTTCGCGCTGTGTAGCTTTCGCCTCCGATTCGCTCTCCACGGGTTCTTCACCAGCCCAAGTCTTGCCATTCTTCTGAATGCCAGTACCAGGCGGAGGCGCCAGAGTGCCACTAGTCGTCGGGAGTTCTGGAGCAGTTGGACTACGTCGATGATAAATTTGTCCCTGCAGTTGCGATGGAAGTTGCGACGACTGTGCCTGGATAACAGGGAACGGATGTTGCTGTTGTAGCGACGATGGAGTCCTACCCTTCGGCGACAATCGTGCTGGGAGGTGTTCGACGGCAGTTGGAGATCCAGCAGTGACTGGGTCAAGACTGAGCGTGCGTACAGTGTCCGAGTCACGTCGAGCATGGGTCTGAACATGCGAACGATGATGTGCTTGAGATGTGTGCGTCGGGGAGGGTGACTTCCGAGGCCGCTGAACATCAGGGGCGACATCTGCCATCTGTCTTCGAGGGTTCTCAGCAGCGTGGTCTACACATCAAACGATTTGTGAGTCCACCAATGATGGTATTTTGGCAGCTAACTAGCCGAACCTTCTTGCTCCGTTGGCGCACGCCGCACACGTGTTGAGTTCAAGCCAAGGCTTGATCCTGGTCGCGATGAATATTGGTTCTGAGTAGTCAGTAGAGCGGGGTGGCCACCTGGAGAATGCCGTTCTTCAGCTGGAGGTGGGTCTGAGATGAGAGAGTTGAAAAAGTGACTCGGGACATACCGCCGGAGGCATCGCTCAGGCTTGCAGATCGCCGTGGACGTGTATTACTCAGTTGTGTAACGGGAGGAGCGTAGTTCCGGTGTCGAACTACGCCATTTACGGGTTGCGGCTCCTCTCCGCCTACAAACATGGATATTTAGCACATCATACTGTCATTGCGAGACAACCACAAACCTGTATCGGTTTCCTCGCCTATGTAATCATAGGCAACTTCACTCTCGCTTCCTTCATGTTCGTTAATTTTATCAAATCCGCCACCTACGCCATATTTTAACACCCGGCCCGCCCGACTAGGTCCCGGCATGATCTGCCGTCCAGGCTGCAGTGGCGGGCGTGACAAAGCGCTGCCGCCAGACAAAGAAGAGACGTAGGCGCGCGTGGGTAGCCCAGAAATTGCGCGCCCATCGACTTGGCTCAGTGAGGCAGATCGACTGACTAGTCGGGGGGATGTTCGCCTTGGCACGCCAGCATCAGATGAAACACCATCAGTGCCATCCGAAGATGTCATCAAGTTTTCCTTCTCTTCTTGACCGTGCATATCCCAGTCCCCACGTGCGCGAACCATGATGTCATCTCGTTCATCCGCTTGTTGAGTATCCCGATATTCGTCGCGAGGTACTCGCTGTGGCCGACCCAGTTTACGGGCAGTTCCACGCAGGCCATTAGTAGAGGTGGGCGCTCGAAGGGCGGATTGTGCAGCCGGCGTCAGTGCGGCTGGAACGGACGTAGCACGTTGGAAAGATCGCGCGGAGCCTGCGGTGGCTATGGGCTGGTGACGATGTAGGAGTTGGTCAGTGAGGGCACCGTCGTGTGAGGGATAGCTCTCGGAATGCGAGAGCGAGTTGCGACGGGGGTTGTTTGGGGAATTGAAAGATATCGGCGATGGTGGTTTGACGTGGGCTGCTGTTCCGGGAGGTGATGACGACGGTTTGTGTGCAAGGGGATCAAGTAGAACGTCATAAGGGGTAGGCGGGCTCGATTGGTCTGAGCGGGATGAACCTTTTGAGATGCGCACATAGTTACCAGCGGAATCAAGCTCGTAGTCGAACGAGAGTTCGATGATAGAGGAGTCATCTGATGGAGAGGTCGATGGTTGGCGGTTGTTCTTGGGCGCGTCGAGAGTGGTGGTTGGGGGCGTGCGTGGCGGTGAAACACGATGCTCGCCATTTGTTGGCGATATCGTTTGGGAAACTATTGAGGGAACCATTGAACCGGAGATCTGGACGTCGACTTACGGAGGGAACGAATTAAAGGATAAGTAGCACAAAAGAAGCCCTAGAAAGTTGTGCGATGAGAAGAGACACGTCGAGAACGTTGACGACGATGAGGAACGCGAAAAACGAGCTAATTTTCTTTGTGCTCGTGTTTGATTTCGAACACACACGAGGCAACGCGGTCACGTCACGTGATGGTTGACGTGACGCGTTGGCACTGCCACAGCACTAATGCGGCAGCGTATGCTGTTTGGTTCATAAAAAAGTGAAGGCTAAAATCGTGCTCATGGGATGTTTGACCGTACACAAAGTGAACTTGTTGGGCAGCGACGCTTCGCTCCTAGTAGGTATGATTGCCGAGGCAGTTGGGAAGCCATGGCTTGCTGGGTCAACTGCTTTTCCACAAAACCAAACGAATGGGTGAGGAGGACTTTGGGATGTGATCATGACAATGGTTATTACACGGAAAACATCAGAGCCAATAATTATGCCAATCGCAAAGCTTGACAACTGTGTCGGACAAGAAATCGAACAGTCGAGAAATACATACTTCAAATGCATATAATAGAAATGTCAATGTCAAGGAAGAATTGCATAGCTAGAGACGGCCGGAGAGATGCAGTCAAGCGCCAACCACTTGCGCAGCTCGAGCCAGCTCATCCCTTTCCGCAGCTATAGAAGGATCCACGGGAGGGGTTGCAGTTCCACTCTCCCCAACCTCAGCGGTGTCCGATTTCTGAAATTTCTCGAGCTCCTTGGCGACGAATTTTGCGTGACCGCCGAAACTTATGTCAGAGCTCAATACGCCTCTAAATAAGTATACGTGTGAGCATGTCTGACTGAACCAAAAATGATACCTCACTTGACGATTCCTTTGCGATCGATGACGAACGTAGTGCGAGGGTCCATCAGTCCAAACATCCCCCGTCCAGTGTGGTATGCCTTGTGTACAACATGATCTGTATCACTCAAAACGGGATACTGCGTGACGGACGAGGATCAAGCCGCGGCGAGTTACCCTTCAAGGAGAAACTCACAGGGAGCTTGTTCTTTTCGACAAACGCTTTCTGCTTCTCCACTGAATCAGAACTGACACCAACGACTTGAACATCGGAGCGCTTATATATTTCCTCTTCTGAGGTAGATGATGAGCAGGTACTGCACGACGATCTCTCGGGAAGGGACAGCACGAACCACCCAACGCATCACGGAAGTGGCAGGCCTCGCGCGTGCAACCGTACGAGCCTGTGCATCGGAGACGCATGAAATCAGCGTAGACGACTTTGTGGAGTATTACTGACCAGACTTGGGATAGAAGAACAATGCTATTGGTTTCTCGATACGGTTGCCTTCCTGCTCAGGAGGGAATTTAAACAGATCGCCGTTTGAGTCTGGTATGGAGAAGGATGGTGCGATTTGATCGATAAGTGGGTGTTCGGGTGCCATTGATCAAGGGAAATGGTGAACGTCAAGGTGAGCGTACTTAACAGAGCTGCAAATTTAGGGGTTGGGGCCCGCAGAGGCAATGCTCGCACCGCCACGATCAGCTCCATGGAATTAATTACTGCAAGAAAGTAGACAAGGATTCCAAGCCGACAAGATCTCATCGAGATGACTTTGCAATTCATCGAGTGGGTCTCCTTGAGAAATATGGATTTATCGGCAAGACTGCGCAGCCTTCTCGCAAGTGAGAATGTAAACCATATCATGTTGACCCCAATAAGAAGCGGGGGATTACTCTAACATCTGTACGCATTCTTACATGAGCGCATGGTTCACAGGAGTCTTACCGCACTGCATGGCCAACTCGCTACCATCGGATCCGACTCGACGTACTCCGTTGATGCTCTGCGGAGACTGGCGAGATGGTTCAAGGCTTTGGTGGGGTCATCGCCTCTGCAAGAAAATCATATAGCGCGAAGAAAAAAGTTCAAGGAGTGACATACCAGCATTCAATTCCGCAAAGCGTTGACCGACGCGTTCAGAGTGCTTCAAAAACTTGTCTGCACAGTTGAGGACGCACTGCTCCTATACATTACGTGAGATTGAAGAAAGGAATGGGGAGGAGACAAAAGAACCTCTTTGGAGGCGAGGGCCTTGCTGGTGAAGTCGTTACAACATGAATTGAAACATCTCTCGACGAGGCCAGAGTAGAGACGCATAAAGTCTTGCACCTAGATGCACATGAGAGGGTTATTGAGCGCGCTCTTTAGCCATACCTGCTTCTTTTCGATGACCTTGGTCATATGCGCCTGTTCCGCACCATTTAACTGTGAGAAATCCATGCTGGATGATGAGACGAGTGGAAAGGACGAAAAACAAGAACGAAAAGGACGACCCAGCTCGCAAGCACGTGCACACTTCCGACCGTGTGCAAGTGTTTGATCGACCACCCGAATGAGTCACTCCGTATCCGTGTCTCTCCTCCTCCCGCCATTCATCCCGTAGATACGCTGTAAATAGCTCCGTTCCAGCTGAAAGTACGTCTTAAACATACCCTCAGACAGGTCGAACTCATCATCACATTCGCAGTGGATCTCTCTATACCTCTCCCTTACAAAGATGCTCTTCACCGGCTCGAAAACCGTCGCGTCAGGGCAACTCGCCCTTTGATCCCACCTCAGATCCTCCAAGAGGATCTGCCATTGTCAGTGGTGATTTTCACCCACCCTCCATGCCTGCTAGCTCAGCACGATGTCTGAGCAGGACCCTTCTCTCCGCAAACACTGTCTTAGAAGGACGTCGCATGACTGAAAAGGTACTCCGCGGTGACGATGACCGTTTACTTGTCGTAGTCGGGTAGGTACCTGACGTCCAGTTTGCCCATCGATCCCTTATACGGTACCTAGCCCATGCTCTGTGCACAACGTCGATGCTGCGATCGAGTATGCAAAGCTTCTCAAGCAGTACGCGGACAGTGCTCAAGAGGACCTCCATATTGTCATGCGTGTTTACTTTGAAAAACCCAGGACAACGCTGGGCTGGAAAGGCCTTATCAACGACCCGTACGCGTTGTCTTCTTATCCTGCCCTTTGTCTTATACATCATTCATTGTCAGGGACATGAATTCGAGTTTCCAGATCAACAGGGGCTTGCGCATGGCTCGCAAATTACTCCTCGACATCGCCAAGCTGGGATTGCCAGCTGGGTGTGAGTTTTTAGATACGATATCACCCCAATATACAGCAGATCTGGTTTCTTGGGGTGCAATCGGTGCCCGAACCACCGAATCACAGGTTCACCGAGAGCTGACTTCGGCATTATCTATGCCAACTGGTTTCAAAAACTCTACAGACGGTTCTGTAGGCATTGCGGTTGATGCCTGCAGAGCTGCTCGAAGTGGTCATGTGTTCCTTAGTGTTGGGAAGGAGGGCCTGAGTAGTATCATAGAAACGGAGGTAGGCCTTACCCTTTGTCTCCCTAGTAATGCTCAAATCGAGCAGGGAAATCCCGATGTTCACGTCATCCTTCGTGGAGGATCAAAGGGACCCAACTATGCCGCAGAATATGTGCGAGATTGCTATGAAAAGCTTGTCAAGGCTGGGCTGCCTGCCAAGATTATGGTAAAGCACCTTCGTGTCTCTGTAAAGTATATTCCGATATTCGTCTGCGCAGATCGACTGCAGCCACGGAAATAGTCAAAAGCAGCATCGAAAACAAGTGGAAGTTGTCGAGGATATTGTCAGTAGATGTCTTCCTCCTTTCCTGTCCGAGTTCATCATCTGCGCTCCCACAGGTACAGCAATTGTCCTCCGGCGACACGTCCACATATATCATGGGTGTCATGCTCGAGTCCAACCTTGTTGAAGGACGACAAGACATACCTCCCACTGGACCAGCTGGACTGAGGTATGGACTGTCTGTGACTGATGCATGCTTGTCCTGGGAGATGACAGTTCCTGCGCTTGATCGCCTGCGGGAGGGTGTACGAGCCCGCAGAGAGCTTGTGGCACGGAATGCGAGAGGACAGACGGACGATGTCAAGCTCAACGGCGTATGACATCAAAAGTGCCAATGGTGATAATGGCGCGAGTGGTACAAAAGCGCTCTAAGCACTGTGTAGTATACGAACGCGCGCCGATCTACAGTAGATCTATGACGTGGAAAAAGTACGATTGCGTACAATAGAACGGTGTATGGTAACTAGACACGAGAGACGGCCGTTTTCGTCCACGTGACTCTGGCGTCACAGAGTCACACAATCCTATTAGGACGTTGTTTCATGTCTGGATCAAAGCTTCGTTGCTTCTTGGCAGCTGCGGCGATATCTTTGGCGGCGCTGGGATACATTACCGTCGTCATTTCCCAGCATTCCGGGTCCAACTTTTTGGACTTGCCCTCCTTCATACGGAGCCAGTCCTCTGCGCCGTCCGGTCGTCCCAACTGCCGCGTACCAGAATTATCGTCCCTGATTCATTCACAGACGATCGCCAATTATAGTCATTTCAACAATGTCTTGCTTGTCGTGTTTTTCAGCCATCCTAGGTATGAGGCCAACCTGGACTTTCATAGGCAAGTCTATGCCGATTATTTTCCAAACGTGAGCAGATGGATTTCAGGATTTTGTGATGCTTACGATGACTGATTTAGATCGTTTATATTGGTCCCGCGAGTCGTGAGGACAAGGGCTTCTCCCATTCCTATGACGTCCTCGTCGACTCGTTCCAATCGAAAGAGGATCTGAGCAACCCCCTTTTTTATCAGATGGCAGGGCGGGTAAGCATATACCGTTATCTGCGAGAACACGTCTTGCGACATCGGTACAGATGGCCCATCACATGCTCTATACAGCTCTGCGAGAGTATGGTTGTTATGATGGTTACCTTTGGGTGCCATTCGATACGCTCCTCAACATTCCCCGACTCCAGCAGTTCGATCAAAGCTTGTTTTGGTACCATTCTCCTTGGGGACAGCCCGTGCCAAACCCGGTTCTTGGTAACGTTACCGAACTTGCGCTGAACAGCAGCCGACATGCGCCTCCCGCGATGATATCTCCAGATCTGTCTATTAATTTGACAGAGACGTGGAGGGGCTGGGGCCCTGACTGGTGGTAAGCCAACAGACATTGATATCTCGCATCGCTAAATGGTCGAATTCCAGGTGGGGGTGAGTCGCACGTCGCCTCCGGTGGCCACTCAATGACGATACTGTTATCAGCGACCCGCACGTCGGCGTATCCGTGTGCATGCACGCTTTCAACAAGGTTCCCAAGGAGATGCGGGATCACCTCGCTGGACGCTTGGACGGACAGACGAGGCTTATCGGTGGCTCTGCGGATACGCTGTATATCCCAGGACGTCATCGCAAGACGTTGATGGACGTGTTGGCGCTGTTCCTCGAGACCAACTGTTTCCTGGAGATTGCGACGCCAACGGTTGTCCATCTCGTCGTTCCTCCTTGGGAAACCATTCAGTTTGTAGACCACGTGCGTGATCTGGCCTTTCTCCCCTGCGCCTGGTGACCTCTTGAGCGCAGTGGTGGATCTATCAACCTCCGTTCAATGCGTCGTTTGTGAGACAGAAATGGGCACAAGGCTATGAGGTAGACACGTTTCATACTTTTCATTGGGGTGAACGTGGGGAGGACGGGATCTGGCGGGGTGATCATCGTCATGTTGCAGACGTGCGGCATCTGCTACGGGAATCGGCAATCCGACAGGGCCTGAGCAACGTATTTCCTGTGAGCGTACTAGACTCTGACCCGACAATGGAATCTTTGAATTCGTAAAGCCTATGTAATTCCACATGGCAAAGACCCTAGCAATGCTCCCCCACACAAACCCACCATCACTGAGCAAGGCTACGTGCTTCTGCGCTGCTCGTTGAGGGATTCGGACGATGACGCGAAATTCTCGACTGTCCAGGATCCCTCCGCGTCTCCGTCGGGGTTCAGCGTTTCCTCAAAAGTTTGTTCAAGGGTCCTCGACTTCGACTCAGCTTGCTCCCCTGCTGCAAGCTTGCGGCTCACAGGTCAAGAAGGGTCATTGACTTCAAACAGTCAAAAGCACTCACGAACAGCTGCTCACTTCGAGGACACATGTACAGATGACAACCAGTCCTGTCGAAAGCGACGCTTGCTCGCTGACTTGGATGCGAGCTCGCAGCTCAGAAGTCAAGGTATGTGCCCTAATGCTTACAGCACTTTTGCTTTACGAGCGGCAGCTCAGAGATGACCATTAATGTCGGTCACCAGCAAGGTGTCCGATCGCCGAAAATAAACGCAGGATCACGCCCTGACTAGGCAAGCAGAGAGACCACGGACAGTGGGCGAGTTCGGGGTAGACGAGCAAAAGGCGTTTGGGGATTAGAGGATACTGATCGAGGTGCGTTGGTGCCGTGGTATCGCTATTGGGGTGTTGATCGACTGTGCGTAGCTCGATATCATCCTGGACTCAATGAAGCTAGACGATCTGTCTGGATGGGATCGCATGAACCAGGGTGCGTCTCCAGAAAAATTCGCAGAGGTGTATGTATACAAAAGAGGTGGGTCTGGGTCGCGAGTTCAAGTTAGCATGCGTGTCTGAGCGTGGCATGATGTCTAACTCTGTATCAGGACTGCCATCGCGCATTGCATATGGGAATAAGTCCAAGTATATCATGGCCAAGTTAGTGTTGAAGACGACGGTGGGAGCGCTTGTTGGAAGTGCGATGGCAGGACCCTGGCAGGTTCAATGCCCACGCACTGCGCAGGGAACATCATGGCTGCGATTTTCCTTGATGCACTGTCTCTTGATGAACTCCGTAAGTGGCTAATTCTCTGTATACCTCATACATCACAACCAACCATTTCAGAGTCTTGTGAAGGTGCCACGGTGCATTTCGTCCAACTTTATAAAGCCCACCAAGAGGGTCAAAATATTCTTGTGGGTGATGTGGTCTCAATGCTGTGGCAGGCGCAGCCACCACCGCACTACCGTGTTCTTGCTGACATTTTTGTTTTATTTAACAGCAATTATCTTCGGTTTCACGCGAGCAATTCAGCGTCATCAAGCAAGTTATTTCCCGATTTCCAAGGGCATTGGGAAAGCCACGGCAAGTTCCGTCTTTTTCCTTGTGTGGACCATACCTGAAAAATGAACCAGCTTCTCTTATTTTGGAAAGTTGAAATCGCTCTTCATCAAATACCCAACCAATGTTCATGAAAGTCCAATACGAACTCTAGACGATATGTTGCAAATAGAGGGACGTTTCCTTTTCTTTCCAGGCAAACTTGTTTGCGCCCGGGTTCGTCACGACACAGAGTTGATGTCTGATGAAGATACAATCACCCCCGATGTCACTCTGGAGTTTGCCGCACAAGATGGCTCGGTGGCTCCCATCTTTCCCGTTGTCTGTTAGATTGCGTTTTCTCAGACGTTTGAAGCTGCTCGAAACGAGATCAGGTCTCTTGCCAACTCTCATTCCTCCATTTGTATGGCCATCGTTATCGACATCGAAGAGGATCCTGCATACCACAGCCCCAAAACCAAGACCGAGGGATTGGAGAGCCTGTCCCACGCTTACTTGGATTATGCAACGTTCATACAAGCGAGCTCATACCGTAAGGACTCTGCCGTTTCGTGGTTCAGCAACGGCGTTCCACCAGACCCTTTGACGGCTGGTGGCCATACATGGTGTTCCATCAAACGGGTCACCTACCACGTGTGGCTCAAGCCTGCTGATTCTGGCCAACTGTTGAATGTTGATGTCGAGCCTGGAGACTATTATGCGTTTTGCGTAAGTACTACACTACCAACCTAGCTCACCAATTCATACTAATGTCACCTCAGACTTCGCCCGGTAACGTCGGCTGGGACAACGTCGAACACTTGCTGGTCCAGGGCCTAAAGGATGTGAAGACAACCGCCGTCTCCTTCTGCCGAACGATCATGGATGACATGGACCCACCTTTCCCTGACCTTACTCGGTTATGTTCACACGAGACGAGTCTTCCGACCCCCTTGCACTCGTTCGAAGAGGATATTCTACACAGAATGAAAATCACAGCACACAAACAGTATAACAAATGGTTTTTCAAGTCGTTCCGTGCAGGGTGGTGACATGTTGAAGAAGACAAGACAAACCTGAACGTTCGAACTCCCATTTTTTCATGATTCACTGGCACGCTCTGGATATGGCCACGGCGAGTGCACCCGTCATCTGGAAAAAACCATTGACAACATAGTCCACTGTATTACAAGTACCTGTAGCTTCCCCCCCTTTTGTAGAGCAATATAATCACTTTGTGTTCACTTCGGACTACCGTAGTAAGTATAGCATCTTGATTGGCAACTAAATGCTACAGAGACCGATGTATTACTATGTTGCACACTATTATAAGACAACAACGACCACATCTACTCCCTCTTCGTCATTACCCTCCATCTCGGCATCAGCAACCCCATCCGCATCAATCTGATTGCAAAGAGACGTCAGTGTGTATGCGAGGGCGACGAGGATGGACGTACAAGGGCGAGGCGCGGGCGAACGTGGGCACTATAGCATGTGGTGAGCCTTAATCTCCTTTGGCCAAGTCATCGTTTCCTCGAACAGATACTGCGTCCTGACGACGTGTAACACCTTTCAGTAAGCACTCGTCGTCGTCGGCACCTCACCTTGGCGACAGCTTCTGGGTTTGGCAATGGACGCAAATTGTCCGAGGGGAAGGTTGACCAAACATGTGCGGTTGATCGCAGGATCTGCTACCAGGGCAGTCACCTTCCATTTCTTAGGCCATGTAGTTGAAAAGGTACCACGGTCAGTGTTGCTGTCGGGTGCAAGCCAATTCGAATCAATACAAACCTACCCGGCACGAACAGAGTCGCTTACGCACGGCGTCGACGGAACACAGGCGTGTTCCGAGTTCTCTGTACCACAGAGGATTCTCGTCCCCATGTGCTTCCGCGGGTTTAATGTTGGGGCAAGCGTCAGTGAACAAGTTGTCCAGGAAAAATCGAGTTTATCGGGCGTGATTTTCATAGGCGGATGAGGACAATTGCTGTCGGGGGTGACTGCGGAAGATGCGGAAAGAGGCTGAGGGTAGCAGCTGCACCCAAAGAATGGCCAATGACGAGGGTGTAATTATGCCCGATGAGATCGGGAGCGGTTACAAAGTAGCCTGATGATATCTTCGAGCGCCGTGATCGAGTACGCCGAGCGAGTGAGACGTACCTTGAGCTGCCAAGGCAGTCGCAACACGGTGCCATGTATGCGACGGGTGAAGATAATCCATGGATCAAGAGTGCGTGTTTGGTGGAAGTGGGTGAGCCCCACGTCGTTGCAGAGGGACTGCTGGTCATGATGGCGAAAAAGCTCATCTGAAAAAAAAACAATGTACAACATAGTCCATGGTACGACGTCAGCACACACACAAGGAACACACAAGTGACGCACAGCAAATGTAGTATCCCAAGCGCGTTCGCCTGGATATCCAGCACGCTCGACGGATCCTGCCCGTCTGGCAGCGCGCTCGTTCTTGGCTGACAACATCTTGAGGTACTGATTCAGCTGCCATGGCCAGACGGCGGTGCGGTGGCCACTCAATGATGATACTGTTGTCAGCGACCTGCACGTCGGCGTGTCCGTGTGCATGCACGCTTTCAACAAGGTTCCCAAGGAGATGCGGGATCATCTCGCTGGACGATTGAACGGACAGACAAGGCTTATCGGTGGCTCTGTGGATACGCTGTATGTCCCAGGTCGCCATCGCAAGGCGTTGATGGACGTATTGGCGCTGTTCCTCGAGACCAACTGTTTCCTGGAGATTGCGACGCCAACCGCTGTCCATCTCGTCGTTCCTCCTTGGGAAACCATTCAGTTTGTAGACCACGTGCGTGATCTGGCCTATCTTCTCCCTGCGCCTGGTGACCTGTTAAGCGCCGCAGTGGTGGATCTATCAACCTCCGTTCAACGCGTCGTTTGTGAGACAGAAATGGGCACAAGGTTATGAGATGGACACGTTTCATACTTTTCGCTGGGGTGAACGTGGCGAGGACGGGATCTGGGCCACGGGGTGATCACCGTCATGTTGCAGACGTGCGGCATCTGCTACGGGAATCGGCGATCCGGCAGGGCCTGAGCGACGTGTTTCCTACATTGGAATCGTAAAGCTTTTTATTACATACAGGTTCAGCATTGAACGTGAATATGGAAAGCGACATACCAAGTACAGAGCAAAGTGAGAGATACATACAGTCTTGTGATAACCGGTACCAGGAGGGATACAGATAACAACAGAACACTGTCCCAGAGCAAAAGAATGTGGTCTACGAGAAATGTAAACGTTCGTGGAGGTACCACGAAAGCTGGACCCCATGACGGGGCGTAAGTTTGTGGCACCCCGCCACGACCACGCTGGTCAGCGTCTCGCTGGGCGTTGTCGCGTCTGTATAAAGGACGCGTGCGCTGAGCGCGTCGACCAACGCCTCTCCCGAAAACTGCTGACATCCAGAGAGTCTGAGCGTCGTAAGCTGTGGAAGACGGACGCGGTAACGAGGATCGGGAGTGGATCCGGGCAGTGTCTGCATGGGTTCCGGTTTGAGGAGCTGTACGACCTTGTCGGACATGTCCGATCCGATGATGGAAAAATGCTTCAAGAACGGCAGTCTGTCAAACACCCATCTAAAGTCCTTTGTGCGCATGTCTGAAAGATCCATGTCGAGAACCTCGAGGGGCGGACGGGAACGTAGGATGAGTTTGCGGAGACCCATTCCGGTGTGGTGGTCGCTCGAGGGAGACTGGGAGAAGTCGTGTGCTTCGTCGTCGCTGTCGCCGTACTCTTGTAGGTGGTAACCTTCGAGAGAGACATCCATGTTCAGATGACGAAGGCGGAGCTCCCTGAGTGCGGGAAGGTGGAGATGAGAGAGGATGCTGCGCTGGATGCAGATGACGTCCAACAACAAAGTGTGGAGGCGAGGGAGGGAGACTGTGGTTGGGGAGGTGGTCAAGATGCCTTCCTCGTAGGAGACGCCGTGCAAGTAAAAGTGTTCTAGATTAGGACAGCGAGCAAGGAAGGTGAGGAGCTCAGAGGAACGGACGGTGTGGGAGAAGGAGAACTCTGTGATGTCGAGAGATGTGAAGTAGAGTGGGTTGATCAGGTAGGGGAGAGAGGAAGCGGCGATCTTGAGGGAGATGTGGCGGAAGGAGGATGAGCCACAGGAGAAAAATATGGTGCTGTCGTCGTCTCCGTCTGCGTCAAATGGGACCTTGAGGCGCAATCCAAGATGATGGAGGATGCGACGAGGGGTAGCGAGGGTGAGCTCGGAGAGGGAGGTGTGAAAAGTGCGGTCGTGGAAGGAGACTATGCAATCTGACCAGCGGTATAGATAGGGAAGGAAACAAGACAAGATGGGAAGAAGATGATCAAATTCAGAGAGCTGGACGTGTACTGTGAACTGGAGGGGATCCGAGCGAGGAATCCAGAGGTCCGCTTGGGCCTTTATAGTGGTCATTGGGCGATTTGAATCGTCGACAAAGATGCGCTGCCATGGCCTGGGTGATGCGAGACAAACGTCCTTCCAAAGCCTGCAGACTGCTGATATCACAGCGGGTGTGTACGACGCACCAGAGTGGGATGCACACACAAAGATCTCGACCAGTAACTCCGGTGGCAGACTGTGCATCTTCAAGACCGGAAGTCGGCCCGAGCTCATGTTCAAGAGTCGCTGACTAAGAATAAAACTGTACAGTCGTGGCTGAATTCAACCCCAGATACTAAACTCTATTTTCCATCCCATCCCCATCATGCCCGGCGTAAGAGATATCAGGTGTGTCCCAGTCGCCCCCCTCACGCGCCCTCCTCACCGCCAACAGCGCACAAGCCTTCATCACCGCATACGCATCCCACCTCAAGCGCGCCGGCAAGCTCGAGGTACCAACATGGGTCGACCTCGTCAAAACCGGATCTTTCAAGGAGCTTGCTCCTTATGATTCTGACTGGTACTACATTCGTGCAGGTAATCGCGCAGAACACGCCGAAATATGCACCGCTCACCCCCATCTGCAGCCGCAGTCGCACGGCACATCTACCTTCGCAAAGATGTTGGCATCGGAAAACTCACAAAACTCCACGGTGGCCGCAACAGACGCGGTAACCGTCCTTCACACCACGCAAACGCCTCTGCTTCCGTCCAACGCAAAATCTGCCAATCCCTAGAAAAAATTGGCGTCCTCGAGCAGACCGACAACGGTGGCCGGAGAATTAGTCAGGATGGACAACGAGACTTGGACCGAATCGCAACCGCTGTCGTCGAGGCGGAAAGGGAAGACGAGGAAGACGAGGAGGAGGAGGAGGGTGAGGAAGAAGACGATGAATAAATGTACTCTCCCCAGACACCTCGGATCACTGATTTCATAATGATATGGTACGATGGATGCGCAGTCCAAAATTTACACCATTTCCTCCCTTTACTGATCCCCATGCTTCAAGACTTTCCCGCTAGGTCTGTTTATACTCCATCTCAAGTATTCTGAGAGATTTCCGGGATTCCCTCGATTGGACTATCGATGACGACTTGGTGCAGCCGTAAACGTATCGCTTGCGAGAAGGCTTGAAGTTTGAGCATCGTGACTCACTGCTAGTCTTGGTGAACAAGGGGACATTTACACCGAACCAAGCAAGATGTGGCATTGGGCAGCGGAAAGGTCAAGACTTTGATTGAGTATGTCCGTAAGTGCTTGAGACACGAGTCCATGCCTACTCAAGGGAGGCGTAAATCCGCAAGGTTGCGCAACAGTGAACAGGAGACTCGGGGACTTTCTTCAAGGCAAGTAATCTCGTAGACATCGTTCCCATTTGATGGCAAGCCCATCAATAAACGAGAGTATCACGGTGTGATTCTTTTAGTTTCGCCCAATCCAGAGCGGGTGGTGTCAGCATCTAGCCATGACAGTGACAAAGACGTGTCTCGTCCGTTGACCAGAGATGGAGATAGTTCCGGGCAGTCGTGTGCGACGTCTTCACCGGACGCCGCTGCGACGCCTTGTCTCCGCTGTCGGTCACTGTCACCTGAACTAGGAGACAATGATAGAGTCTGAGGTCATACCGCATATCACACACCGCGGACAACTCTTTACTGCTATCCCTACACGGCGGTGAGGTGTCGGAAGAGGACTTGATCCCTTGTCTTCAAAGATGCGGTTAAGCAGTCTGGTCAGCTTTCCAGGTACTCGCGGTCTTGGTAGGTGTCGCAACACGAAAAGGGCGCGCCGAGGAGAATTCCGCTCAAGCCCCTTTTGCGGCACAATGGCTGACAAGGCAAGTGAATTTGTCCTGCTGACAGAACGGAATTATATAAATGTCCGACTCGTCCGTTAAAGCCCCTCTTTAAACTTCCATCATGGAGGCCACTGTAACTGACCTTCAATCAGAAGTTACCAGACTTCGTGATCATCTTGCCATGATTGAGAGCAAAGACGACTCGGACGAGCAGGTCACCGTCTCCAATTACCTTCTGGCCAGGTTGGAACAACTTGGAGTCACGGTATATTCGTTATTTTCCCTCCCCGTAGGTTTTTTTGACAAGGACGCCTCAGTCTGTTTTCGGAGTCCCTGGCGACTTTAACATGCGTATGTACAGTGCATTCACTCCTGCAGACGCCGGCGCTCATACATATTTCAGCTTTCCTGGTGCGCTCGCAGTTATTTCGATACGGCAATGTGGTCAATCTCATTGACCCTTTCAGGATTACATAGAGGATCATCCCAAAATTCAGTGGATTGGGAATTGGTATAAATTTCACTTGAATCAAGGTATACTTCTTAATGTGCTGCAGTAACGAGCTCAACGCGGCATATGCTGCCGACGGGTACGCAAGACTCAAGCCACATAGTATAGGTGTAGTCGTCACAACGTAGATAGGACCCTTATCTTCCCGCGATCTCTCTGACACTCTTTCAAGGTTCGGCGTTGGAGAGTTGAGTGCCATCAATGGCATAGGGGGTGGTGAGATGACACTGCCGCTTTTTACCATGTTCAACCCTCACGCTTCGCTCAGCATTCTCCGAGATGGTTCCTGTACTTCACATTGTGGGAGTTCCCAGTACGTTTCAACTCAAGACGAGACCTATACTCCATCACACTCTTGGAGACGGAAGGTACTAGCACTGGGCGTACTAGACAAGCATGTTGCTCACGCAGTGGATAGGTTTGACGTTTACACCAAGGCCGCAGAACAGGTGACCATATCCCAAGCAATTCTGATGAATAAGATGTATGCTGCAGCTGAGATTGACCGCATTCTCAGTGACTGCATTTGCCGTGTATGTCTCGTACTTGATTCATTCGAGTCCAAGATTTACCCCTTCTTCAAGGCTCGACCAGTCTACCTAACGCTTCCAACCGACATGGTTTCTGAAAAAATCTCCGCTAAGCGATTGAGGATTCCACTGTCTCGTGCACCTCCCCCAAATGACCCTGCGGTTGAGAGCTTCGTATTGGATGAGATCACCAAGGCTATTGATGAAGCCGAAGGCAACATCGTTATCCTTGTCGATGCCTGCGTAACTCGGCACGACGCGCAGGATGAGGTCAAGGATTTAGTCTTCACGACCCGTTTCCCTGTGTATTCGACGCCGATGGGCAAAACCACTATCAGCGAGGAGTACGATCGGTATGGCGGTGTAGGTGCTCCTTACCTTTGTTCAACTGTTTGCTCACTTGATCATCGAAGATTTACATAGGGTCTCTCGCTGATCCTGTGGTCAAAGAAGGGATAGAAAAGGCCAAGTTAATCTTATCTATTGGCGCATTGAAATCAGATTTCAACACTGGCATGTTTACATATCGTATTCCAACCACTCACACCATCGAGGTACGAGTGCCTTCGGGCTTGGGCTCGGCGAAATTCTGAGTCAATTTCAGTTACACTCTGATCACACTCTCGTGCGCCATGCGCACTTCCCAGGGATTGGGATGAAAATTTTGCTTCCAAAGCTCACCACTCGTCTAAGGAAGCACCAGCAGCAGGCTAAAGAGATTATGGTTCCTAGACCCAAACTGGAGGTCCCCATAGAACGTGTCGATGACATTACGCAGTCTTACTTCTGGCCGCGAGTTGGCAAATTCTTTAAACAAAAGGATGTGATCGTTGCGGAAACAGGTGCGTATCGATTGTTATGTTTTCGTGGACCGGACTTAGTAGACTCGCAGGAACGTCGAACTTTGGCATCTTGGATGTTCCTTTACCCGAACAATCCACATTCGCAAGCCAAATACTGTACGGTAGTATTGGATGGAGTGTCGGTGAGGGCGTTGAATGTATTATACGCATGGGTTGTGGTGTAACCTTGAGATTCATAGGAAGCACTTTGGGAGCGGCCCTGGCCGCCCGCGACCGGGAGCTTGGCCGTGTTATTCTCTTCGTCGGTGATGGCAGCATGTAGGCGTAACAATTGTTGCGTCGTTCGTATGCTGATCATTTTGCAGACAACTCGGTGTCCAGGAACTTTCTACCATGATCCACCATCGGCTCACCCCAATCATTTTCTTGCTTAACAATAGCGGCTACGTTATCGAGAGAAACATTCACGGAATGAACAGGTGAGTGACCTTTTGCATCCGACATTCCGTAGTGACCCGCAGACAGAAAGTATAATGATATTGTCAACTGGTTGGTGATAATACCCTTTCCAAACCATGTTTCATGACTTGTCATTAGGAAATGGACATCGCTCCTCACTACTCTGGGGGATACCGATGGAACATTGTCGCGGTCTTATACTGTCCGCAACAAGCAAGAACTGGATAAACTCCTTGATGATCCTCAATTCTCCAGCGCAAAGAAAATTCAACTCGTGGAAGTCATCATGGGCAAGTATGATACGCCGCGTGCGCTTAAGTTGGCTGCCGAGTTGTCCAATAAATTGGCGGAGAAATCAGCCAAGCAATTGTAAGTTCGCTGTGATGGTTCTCTTTGAACGTGTGTTGAGATGGAGGGCACAATGTACTGTACGAGTAGTAAAGGCGGTTTTGTCTGGGTTTCGAGTGGTCGACAATAAGACGTTGTGATTGATCTGATCATGTGACTGACGCGCTCCCGAAAGTGGAATCTGAACATTGCGGCTTTCGTTGACCCCGTGTCTCCACCGTTTCTCCACGAGGATATCAGTGATCACTTCTCTGTTGCGCCTGATATCCTTGCCTACGCCGAGTCATCGTACAGAACTCCTGGCTGAGGATCTCCAACATGGTTCCTGCATCTGATGGTATACCCTCCCGTCTAGGTAATTACTGGCTGCACGCAAAACTGGGGTCTGGTTATTCTGGTAAGCTAGGAGCCTTTCCCAAACACTGTTGCCCACAATGTGGTTCACAGGTTCAATCTTCAGTGCCTACAATGTGTTCACTGGAGAGATGGTTGCACTCAAGGTGCAAGACATCAATCACGAGTGCCCCACCAACCGATACGAAGAACATCTCTACCCGTTGCTACAAGGCGGAGAAGGCATGCCGAGTCTGTTCGCCTCGGGCGTGCAAGGGAAATGGCATTATCTTGTCATCAGCCTGCTTGGAGCAAGTCTAGACACTATATATCGAAACAACGGCAAGAAGACACTAGATTTGCGGAGTGTTTGCTCCATTGCTTATCAAGTGGTAGGATGACACCATCATACATGTAGATACTTTGATCCATTGATCGTGTGTCCTTCGTAGATATCACGGCTCCGGACAATGCATCAACGGGAAGTCCTCCATCGCGACATCCAGCTTGGAAATTGTACACTTGGTCGTTCACCTAACGAAACTGTGATTCACATGATCGACTTTGGATTCTCCAAGCGCTACATCGACCCCTTCACGCATCGTCACATCCCTGACTCAAAGCACAAGAGGGACTTCCTGGGAAATTACTGGTTCACATCAGTCGGTGTCCATTGCCATGGAAAGGGTCAGTGTCCCAGGCTCTTCTGCTGGTCGATACGTCACCATGAATCACACTGCAGTTCCATCTCGTCGGGACGACCTGGAAGCCGCTGCACTGATGTTTATCCATCTTCTCACTCCTGGCGGACTTTCGTGGACTCGCAATGGCGTACCTAAAACGGACGAGCAGCACATGCGTATAAAACGTGCCAAACAGTCCGCTCGGCCAGAGGATCTCTGCCGCGGGATGCCCTCAGAGTTTGAGGAATTCCTTAGGTATTGTCGACGACTGAAATTCGCCGAGCGACCTGATTACGAGCACTGGATGGAGGAGTTTCAAGCACTCGCTGACGAGAACGGGTTTACGGACATTCACAAGTTTATCTGGCCACCGCCGCCCCAACAGGTATGACCCATTATATGGCGCGCTTTTAGACCAGATGAAACATATCTATTGTAGGCAAAACCCATCCTAAGAAAAGCGCCTGCGCGCGCCACGGGCACCAGCTCAGATATGGAAAACATACTGCATGACCTTGCTAAGCTCCAGCTCAATCAACGATCCGCCCTCGCCGACCAAACTAACAAGCACACGACCGACCCACAGGCAGCGAAGCCTAATGATGTGAAAGAAGACAGCGATGTTATTGATCTCACTAGCGATTCAACTGGGGGCCGCCGAACCGCAGAGCAAAGGAGAGGCTTGCTACCACGTACACCTGTGCGTATCAAGAAATCGGAGCGACTCTGGAACCTGCGAATGGCCTTGTCAAAGGCAAAGGACAACGCTGCTATCTCAAAGATTGTGGCGGAGTTTGCCGCAGTGCTCAAGGAGACTGGGACGTCAAAAACGCTGACTATAGAGGGCTTCTGCTTCTTGGACGCCTTGTACAAGCAGCTCGGTGACCCGGCAGCACTTGTGCAGCCCATGCGGACATCACGAACTCGGAGTACCAATCTAGACCAGGTTGCCGAACCGCAGCCCGCCTATGTGAAATTGGATCTGGTTGCGAGGTTAAAGCAAGAGGTGTCGAGGGCAGCCAACAATAAAGCACTCGCTCAGATGGTGGCGGACTTTGGGGCTGTGACAAACAGGAGCAGTACTCGTACGATCACCAAGGACGGTTTTGCTTTCCTGGAGGGTCTAGCGGCACGATTGCAAGCACTGGGCTGATCGCTATTTCATTGTGACAGGTCCTACTAGGTCCTTGCATATTCTTGACATCGGGCGGTGAAATTACACGTGGTTTGATCCATTGGAGTTCGCTTGTTTTGGTAAAAATAATCGCCCCAGACTTTTTAGATTTGTTCACTCAGTTTTGCTTGCTGCACAACCATTATACACGCTGCATGTGTAGCATGGTTAGTCCTTGATTTGAATCCTCTACTAGTAGCGTTGTACTTGTCCACATTTTTGTGTCGATTGATCTTCTGGATCAATTATATTTGCTGCACGTGCAAATCCGGCTAATGCCGCCGCTTAGTTTTCACCCCCAATAAAATGGCCTTACCTCGATTCAGAATTTTTCTTTACGTCCCCACCTCTAGTTCTTTTCCTGCTGGGGATCTCTCTCTATTCCATCGACTACGATCATTATGAGTGTCGAATTAAAGAATGGCGGGACGGCTGTCAAGCAAAACGAGGTGGTTATCCCAGACCTCACGATCAAAGACTTGTTGAGTGCAATTCCGTGAGTTCACCGCTGCCCCTCGTCTCTTTCAAAGCAGACAGCTCACTTTGTTCTAATGTACAGTTCGCACTGCTTCAAACGTTCCGCCATTCGTTCGTCGCTCTACATGTAAGGTGTCTGCTTCTTCCTCTGCCACCTTTCTGACGTGTCGTTTGCATTGCAGCGTATGGGACTGCGCTGTTATTGGTGGCATCTACAAAGCCGCTTCGTTCCTTGATGCTCTCATTACTCCAGGGGCTATCACTTTGCCCCATCCCATTCTTTACCCAGTGGCGCGCATCTCGCTGTGGTCTGTGTACGGTTTCTGGACCGGCCTCTTTGCAACTGGTCTCTGGGTCATTGCACACGAGTGTGGCCACCAGGCGTTCTCCGAGTCCAAGTTCATTAACAACAGTGTGGGTTGGGTGCTTCACTCTGCGTGCGTGTTTTTTTTTTTCATTACATTCGTCACGTGATCGACGTGACTTCTAAATTTGAAATTACAGATTGGGCGTTCCGTATCATTCTTGGAGGATCACACATGCAAAGCACCATGCGATGACTGGTCATATGACTCAGGACCAAGTGTTTGTTCCAAAGACGCGATCTCAACTCCGTTTGCCTGCTTTTGACCCCACACATGAAAATATTCATGGCTCGAGCGTAAGCGAAAAGGTTAAAAGGGAACTCTGGGATGCTGTTGGTGATTCTCCGCTCGGTGCCGCTCTTGGTACTGCGAGTTATCTTGTGCGCGTTTTTTGACTGGTTTTGGTGCTTGTCCTCATCCTTTTTTTTTTTATAGCTTGTGGGATGGCCAGCATACCTAATCCGCAATGCTTCTGGTCAAAAGCAATACCCTACTGGCAGCAACCGTGAGTGCGCACGATCTTTCCTACAGTGTGCACTTTATATCGAGTCCGATTAGACTTCAATCCAGACGCTGTTATGTTCGCTCCCCATCAGCATGGTTCAGTCGTTGTGTCCGACGTCGGCATTTTGTTTTGGTTGGCCGGACTTGGTGCATCCATCTACACGTTTGGTTTCTGGGATGTATTCCGTCTCTACCTCGTCCCTTACATATGGTGAGCCTCTATACCTACAATTGTCATTTACTGATCACTGATCTCAGGGTCAACCACTGGTTGGTATTGATCACGTTCCTGCAACATACCGATCCCATTCTTCCTCACTACCGTGCACCTGAGTTTACATTCACCCGTGGTGCTCTGGCCACGCTCGACCGTAGCCTTTTGGGTGACCTTGGCAGCATCATGGGTTGGCTCGGGGCTCACGCGACTAATGGTATCTCCGAGACTCACGTTTTGCACCATGTTTCTAGCAAGATCCCACATTACAACGCGTAAATATCTGTTGTTTTCACTCTCCATGACGCTGACTCGATTTGCACAGATGGGAAGCTTCTGATGCTCTGCGCCAGCGTTTGAAGCAAGCAGGAATTATTCTCGAGGGAAAGCCAGGTGGATGGAGAGAAATGTACCGCGTCTTCAAGGAATGCAAGGTATTATCGATGATTGATCCCATTTGCGAGGTACTGATATACGTCGTAGTTCGTTGAGGATGAAGGGAACATCATTTTTTATAAGAATGCCCTTGGCCTGGCTGCCAGTAGACCCAAGATCTCGGACGATACCGCTAGCGATTCTGGCGTGGAAGTTGACAAATTGTAGAAGAGAAGCTAGGCTCTTTATATACGCATAATCTCGACACCCCTTGCATTCTAGACGTGACGACTTTTTACCCCATCTTGGGGACTACCGCGTGGCTTCACACTACGCTACGATTAATGAATAGACTTTACTGTTGAGTCACATAGGTGCAAGGTACTGAACGGGTCATAGAAGCAGAAATTTTGTCTATAACCTTCTCCCTGTTCCTAAGATTAGGCCACATAACTGGATCATTGGAC
Source organism: Xerocomus brunneocitrinus (assembly GCA_038093375.1). NCBI lineage: Eukaryota > Fungi > Basidiomycota > Agaricomycetes > Boletales > Boletaceae > Xerocomus > Xerocomus brunneocitrinus. Next base: position 26,645 of record JBBPSB010000138.1, read on the forward strand.
GTTCATATGATTGATTCATGTTTTCTGTTGATAAAACAACAGTATCGAGGGGCATGCGTTACCATTCGACCGAGGTACGCACTCACTTCATACTTGTTAGATATAATGCTACTTAACTTGTACCTAAGCGTACAGAACCCCAGGTACATAACCCAGTCGTTCTACTGTTCTACTGAGCTTACAGACCCTTAGGTGTATCCATGACAGGCATCATTTGCAGATCTTGAAATGGGGTCAGTGATTCACTCTGTTGACGTTTAATCGTGTATGCCTCACATGAAGATACGTCGGAGAAACCTTTTACTACGGGGTTATTGAGAAAGCTATCGAGAAAGGACCGTTCCTTAATTGTGACCCCTGCCTCGGTACTAGGGATTCCTCTGTTCAAGGCGACGCCCTCAAAGGTCTGGACGGAGTGTCTGGAAAAAAGGCAACCGTCAGATGTCGCATCCCAAGGGTGCATCGGCTAAACGGGTCTCACGTTGGCTTCAGATATTCATGTTGAACGTCCCTCACTTCCCGAGCGGGTGCGGGAGCCGACATGACTGGGGCGGCAGCAGCCATGGCGAAAGCCACGGAAAGTACCAAACGGGAACGCATCTTGCAGAGTGGTTGTAATCAACAAACGAGAGCGTCTTTAGGCCGTCAACGGCACGTAGGATGGAGGACAGTAAAAAGGCTGATGAAAAAGGTTCACCGTGAGCGTAGAGCGGTAGGTGCATAGACTTACTAGCCAGTACCCAGTGTGAGCCAAACGAAGTGGAAAGAAGATGGCCGTGGAAGTGGAAGCGGCTCAGGGTTGGCATTTATATGAATCAGAGGGATCTTGCTGGGACGGACTATTGGTATCAAAATGATAAGTCATGAATCCATAACAACCATCACATTGCTCATGACAGCGTGGCTTGTGGGTCGCCAGACGGGAGTGCTTGGCAAACATGTACTGTGATTGATGGTGAAGCTGAGACACTGATTTGACAGGCTGACTCCGTCAAATCTGAAAAAGATATCACTGATAAGTCACGATAACGGAAAACTTACATGCCGTGCCCCTACGTCGCGTTCGTGAGGGACACTCGGGCAATCCCGGATCGACGGTCGCCGCGAATGGTGTCGAGCTACCCTGTCACCTCGGCACAGATGACAGTGTACTTTGACCTGGTCCAGTCAGATTTCACGAGCCAAAGGGGGCCCCTCTGCAATTAGAAGGGGAACCAGTATGCATAGACGCAGACGGAGAGCCATTGGTCTGTGAGATGCGTGTTCTGGCTTGCACAACACCTTTTCGAGCGGTGGGGATTCCACTTCTCTGGATCGTTCAGTGAACGAACCGAGTAACCCTGAGAGTCCAACGAGGAAACCTACTGCCTGAGGGATCGCGCGAAGTTCATCCAAGGCAGATGTTGACTTCTGGAGAATGAGTTCTTCAAAGTTAATCATGGTCAGCGCAGTTCGAGCATCGAGCTTGCTTGAATTATATATGTACATGTCTTGAAGCACGAGGTGCCACCTCGCGGCCCGGTGTTTTACCGAGACCATGTTCGGCAAACTCGGCCGAATTCCGACGGTAACCCGGACCACGACATCCAAGGATGAGACCTTCTGCCGCACGCCTCCTCAACATCCTCGTTCCAGTGAAGCGGTAATTCACAGTGTTTTGATGAAATACATCCTAGTTCGGCTCACCCCGATTTCACTCCAAGCGCAGTAGACTATGCGGTAAAGATCCGTGTCAACCCCGAGCAGACTGGCATTGACCTCAATGTCAAACACTCAATGGTTCGTCCTCGTCCAACTTTGGCACTCTCATTTAACCCCACATTTTATACAGAACCCGTTTGACGAGATCGGTATGTCCCACTGAGCCCTGTCCGTCATACCATTTTTGACAGACATGTTCCAGCGGTGGAAGAGGCAGTCCGGATACGTGAACGCCTCAAAGATGCCGTCAAGTCTATCAAGGTCGTCACTATCGGACCCCCAAAGTCTTCCGAAACCCTAAGAACAGCACTCGCCATGGGCGCCGACTCAGCCATCCACGTCGAGATTCCCGAATCTGCACCCTCTCCTGAACCACTAGGTATCGCCAAGGCTCTCAAGGCGGTCATAGAGCGCCAGTCCGACGGCGTCGATGTCGTCATTATGGGTAAACAAGCCATCGATGACGACGCGGGCCAAACTGGCCAGATGCTCGCCGGGCTCATGGGTTGGGCGCAAGCGACGTTTGCGAGCAAGGTCCATGTCGATGCGGCCCAAAAGGTGGCTCATGTCACTCGGGAAATAGATGGTGGATTGGAAGAGCTTCAATGTAGACTTCCTCTCGTGGTCACTACGGATCTCAGGTGAGCGTCTTGGAGGACATCTGTGATTTATGCCGTTGATCCGGTGTTCCCAGATTGAATGGTATGTAATACCCACCGAGTGATGTGTGGGGCTCTTCACACAAGACCTTGTTCTTAGAGCCCAGATATGCCTCTTTGCCTAACATAATGAAAGCAAAGAAGAAACCCCTCGAAAAATTAACCCCCGCAGATCTTGGCGTTGACTTTACCCCTCGTCTAGAGACGATCAAGGTCACTGAACCTCAAAAGCGCGTCGGTGGTGGCAAGGTACTTCCTTTCCTTCGTATAACTCATTTTGGTGGTTTACTCTTCATAGGTGGAAAACGTCGACCAACTGTTAGCGAAACTCAAGGAGGCCGGAATCACTGCGAGGCGTGCATGATTACTTGCATTCAAATCCTGTGTATACCTGTTACCTCGTTGCAGTCAATATACTACCAAGTTTTATCGAGTGAAAAACACTGGGTGAAAATTGTTGGGAGACGAAATAAGTTATCGATTCAGGGTCCCTTGTTGTACTGATCCCTACACAGAATTGAGGGGATGAAAAATGATTGCGCCGTGTTTATACGTGGGGGAGTGAATGTGCTGTATTAAACAGCCAATATATATCTGAGCAGGGTTGGGGTACTGGCAGACAACAAGGGTGCAAAAATCTGGAAGAAAATGAAAGCGTCGAGATGGACACAAACAACATGCTACAATTGCGGATCCTGGACTTTGGCTATTTTTCAAGTTTCTTGAGAATGCGGAAATGAATGGAGTGACTCTAGGATGTAGAATGGGCAATGACAACTTGTGAATGTGCAGATTTGGTGGAGGTAGATGTTGTGCAAAGCAGGTCTGATGATGTTGCAAAGCGGGTCATGCATCTTGATTGGCAACGCCCTAAAAACATGATTTTTTTCAGCGCTCAGCATCAGACTGTGTAATCATAACACTGGACGAACCTTAGTGCGACATGCGGGACAATTATTACGGCCTGTCTCAAGCCATCTATCCACGCAACCTTGGTGGAACGCATGTTTACACGTGAGGAGCCGTAGTTCATCCTCCGGGTTGTAATCATCAAGACAGATGAGGCACTGGAGTGAGGTCAACAGCTACTCTATTTCCTTGAAAAACACGTACTCTGTCGATGCAGTTACTTGCGACGAGCCCTTGTTTCTCGTATTCCCCCAGCATTGATGCTTTGACGATTTCAAGCCCAGACCTCTCAATCTCTTCCTTCGACACTGTTGGGGGCTTTACTTGACCTAACAACTCAGCAAGTTCCCTATTTGCTCCCGTGATTAAAATAACCATTCACACGAAACACAAAAAGATGAAGCACCCACCATAATGCCTCAAAGGAGTCCAAGTTTTCACCCGTAATGATCTGATGATCTGGTGGGTAATATCCTACAAAAAATGCGCACATCGGCAACGACGTTGAAAGGAGTGGGCTAAATACATACCTCCAATGACATAAATCAAGAACGTTCTTGAGCCTGGGGTTTCTTGGGGCTGCGGATTGGTGGTATCTGCGTTCCTCCTCGAAGGCCGCAAGTTCCTGATTGCATTCGCAGCACGACTTTGCCACGTTCGCCCACGGGCTGGTTGTTGGCCACTCTGTTCCTGCTGAGTCGTATTCGGGTGGTGACGGAACTCGGCTGGTTCGGGAACGTGTAAAGGCATCGACATTGTTTGTTCCAGGCTATCAAAGTCCATTCCTTCACCATCCTCGTCATCCATTGTGGTAGCGTGGTTGGGGTGTGGGTGAGGCATATGCGGAGGCTGTCTGTCCATGTTCACAGACTGCAGGCCGACCACGATGACAGGTACGACGACGTTACTGCGGTGTTCTGGGATTTCCGTGGAAGCGTTGGAGTCCTGACCATTTGTATGCAGAGGTGTTCTGGAACTTTCGCTGGGAGTGGACACTAACTCGGGTATATTAGCGGAAGTAGCGGTGGGCGTTAGTGCTGGCGCAGCCAGCCCACTATGTACACCTGGGACTTCGGTCACACCGCGTGGCATAAATATTTCATTTTGGCGGTTCTGGTCTGCGGTGTGCGCCCAGGAAGAGTTAGGAGAGTGACTCGGACCTTCAGCTGGGGAGCGAAAGGGGGATTGTGACAGTGGGAATGACCCTTGAGGTCCCGGTTGCCCTAAATTCGGGGATGTTACTGCTGGGAATCGGTACATCCTCCACCAGTTGATGCCCCCTCCAGGAGTATGCTCGGTACGCGAGGCAGAGCTTGGTGTAAGCGGTAAACGGAAAGGCATCGGTGAATCGACTGAGGTTGGGTTTGGGAAGGACGAACTCCGTATTGTTCGCTCGGGGCCAGAAGATAGAGGCAATGTCCAGGCAGACGGTTGAGTTGCATCTTGTGTAGTTATTGCCGATCCTATTTGTGGCAAGTTTGGGGTACTGGACATCAGAGGAACAGACAAAGACGGCGTTCCTGAAAGAAGAGATTCTTGCCTAATCCCAGTGCCCAGTACATTTGAAGCCTGGGCGTTATGTGGCGCCACGGCAATGACACCTGAAAGAGCACGAGCACGAGCACCCTCTACCTCTACCCTCCGCTCCCCATTCGAAGCCCCTGGGCTGTGCGCCACGCCTGATACAGCCCCTTCTGGTCCCTCTTCAGAGCGCATCTCCGATGGACTTGAATCACTCATTGGAACATGGGTTCCTATTCCGACAGCACTAGGGGATGGGTGTGGCGCATGGATATTTTGACCCTCACGGTTGTCTGTGGTGCTCGAAGAGACAGGTGTGGGCATTGCCTGTAAGGGTGCTGTGTGCAGCGCAGACGTACCACTAGCTTGGAAAGAGCAAGTCGATTCACGTCTGGTTCTTACACCGAACGGAGAGTGGATACCCGTACCGAGGGCGGAGACCGCTGGAGATGCACGTCCGCTGGGCTCCTCTTGAGCACTGTGCACGTCCTCTTCAACGATGTCTTCGTCCGCATCCCTTTCGCAGTCAGGCTCATCCTCGTCGCCACTGACGGAATTCCTCGTCTCAAACTCTTCAGAATCAGAATCAGAGAGGCTTTGTAATTCGGGAAGGCGTCGATCTTCCTCCTCCACGTCTTCAGCAGTATCTTGAGTATCTTGCGGTACCCTGCTAAGAACGCCTGAATCCTGCTCCTGCATCAATGTAACTCTGAGATCAGTTTGCAGATCCATGAGGAATCGCTCAAAGCTGTCGGGGGGAGGTAGTGGTGGTGGTTCTCCATTCCTGTCACTACCTAGAGTATCATTATTATCAAGCATACCTCCCTCGGCGGTGTGAGAGTTTGCGGTAGCAACAGTAGGTGGAGTGCCGGCTGTTGCCCCGCCAAGCCCGAGCCCAAGGTTGAATGCTCTTGCCATCTCGGCAAGCATTATCTCGCGAGGGTCACGGGGTCGTCCGCCGTCAGATGTTTGAGATGGCACGCTTTGTCCTGGACCTGAGCTAGAAGTGGTGTCGTGAGGGTGATTTGAGTTATGAGCACCACTTCCCAGTCCAAGCCGGTCACGAAGACTACTCCACACGTGCCTCATTCGTCCGGCATCCGAAGTAGGGGTTGGGGAGAGTGGGCGTTCCGATGGAACGTTAGGATTGAAACCTGTGGTTTGAGGGACGGAGTCGGAAGATGGTGGGGGTTGAGAAGATGTGAGTCCCGAAGAAAATATGGGTTCTGATGAACCTGTCAAAAGAGATGCAGCTGTGGCCGCTGCTGCAACGCTGTTTGGGCGAGAGAATTGAAGAGAGAGAAAATGGGATCTATGTCTGCATAAGAGTGACTAGGGATTTGAAACGACATACCTCAATAAAGTCCCTAAGACATCAATACTACTTGCAGATAAACCGGATGCACCGACGGGTCCTTGTGTCATCGAGATTCCGTGCGAATGTGTATGGGTGCGATCCTCGTTTTCGTTCTCCTCTATCAAGCCACTAGCGTTGGATGTAGCTTGCCGAGTCTGAGAGTCGGTGGCTGAGGGGTCGATCGTGGAGTCCGAGGGAAGGGACGAAGGTAAAGCAGAAACCATGCTGGTAGGACGCGGGAAAATGCCAGAAAGGGGATTGCGCGATCTAGTTCCAGGCGGCAGGGAAGTGGGTCGTGTCGAGCTAGCTTCGAAACCAGTGTTGGTGTTTGAATTGAGGGTATCGTTGGTTGTCGAGGGGGTCGGATTAGACGTGACTGCGGGACGTTCCGAGGAACGAGGGACATCCGTTGTGTGTACAACGCCTTGAACGACGACGAGGGTTCCGGGGGGTGGAAAGGGTCGAGGGCCAGCGTTCGTGGGCTGGGTTAATGACTGCGACATGGGCAGGGGTGGGGGTACTGATGGGGAAGGATCGAGGAGGCGTTCCAAGTCTCGTACAGTTGGCGAAGGTGGAGGATTGAAAGAAGGAGGGTCCGTTGGGGAAATGATGGCTTGGTCGTCGTCTATTTGATCCGCACGAGCTCCTGATATGGACGGAGGGGAAGCAGTTGACGAAGACGGAATGGGAATGTTATCGTATTCATTGCCGTCCACAATGTCGAAAATCTCTTTCGCCTTTTCCTTTCCCTTTGCGGACGGAGCCTGGGAGTCACTGTGACTGTCGGGCACGCGATGTGTGATGACGCCAAATTCATCGACGTCACGATCGACTTGATGCTCGTCATGTTCCCCCAGGGCAGGCATTGGTTCAGAGACGATTCCTTCGATATTGGCCGGAACGTTGTGCCTACGCGAGAGTCCCCAGCGGCGTTTCTTGCGTCTGAGCGTCTGTTCGGGTCGTGTCGGTAGGGCGAGGGAGGAAGGCGGTCGCGATCTCAAGGACGGCTTCGGGAGAGAAGAGAAAATACGGCGAGGGAGGGAACGACGACCTGTGTGTGTGTCGTTAGCATGTTCTGAGACGGGCGTCGACGTTGACGTCGGTGTTGGAGCTGTAGTTGGAGGGCGAGAGATAGACTGGCCCATTGTGGCGTGAAAGGAAGGGAGAACAAGAAGATGAAGCCCCGTCCGGAAACTGAACTAGCTGAATGTGGACGGCGTCGTCGAGATGGTGTCGCCGCTGTGCTCAACGACGGCGACCAAGTGTCGATTATTCTGGTCGTCTGTTTCGCGGTCATCACCAACACGTCCGACTTCGGTAAACTCCGAGTAAAACGGCACAGCCACGTAATAAATTTAATTATCTAAGTACTTACATAAATATTTCTCATGTTTTCACCAAAAAAAGGAAAAAGGGGAGGATCGACATATCCTATTACCGTTCAGCTCCTCGTTCCCGCCAAGAGACGCCCTTGTGCAGGACAAGGACAATGAGCAATTCCATCACAACCACGAGTACCGCAAACCCAGTGTATAACCACCCATCTCCAACCGCATCCTGCAGTGGTACGGCGACCATCGTAGTTATGAATGCCAGCGTACCTCGGAACGAACTGTTCGCTGCGACCGCACTACATGACCGACCAGGGTTTGCGTCCACCACGTATGCCATTGTACTCGCGTACATCCATCTACAATGTGTCAGCACATCCACAAACCTCACTTCCGTATCGCTCACATCGAAAAGAATCCGCACAAGAACAGCATCAAACAGACCACGCTTATGTTGACGTGCTCCTCTGCCACCCACCCATATCCAATGACACTCAAGGGTAGCCAGACCATTGCGAACGTTGCACTCTTCAAGCGCATCTTTCCTATCCCATCACTATCGTCATCTCGCGTTTTAGAACAGGATGCCCACCTCAGGATACCATCTCTCTTCATTATCGCTTTTCATCTTGGCCACGATATAGTCTGACCATCGACCACCAATTACACTGCCTCCAGCGTTCCCTATTTCCTTCAGCTTTCCGCCTGCACAATTCAACGAGACACTTACCAGCTCCCAGCGAGAGAAGAACAATTCCAACGGAGAGCGCGTCATATCCGTAGCGCTTGTTCATCGTTCGCGTGCACGTGTATGATAAACAATAACTAAATGCAAACACCAATCCTAGTCATGCACTTAACATTTGAACCACGGAAAGCCATTTATAACACTCACCATTGGCCAGCAAGATCGCGTGTTCTTCCTTCGCATAATCATCCAAAGCGGTGGGTTAATGTTCGAGAAAGACAGTCTAACGTCGCTCAGCCCCGAATCAACCTTGTTGCCTGTCTCGTTTTCGATCGAGCTCGGGTGCGGTGACACGTTATTGCTACTTGCTTGTTTCTCTGTCCCTGCTTTACTCTCCGCGGTTGTGGGCTCAAGCGCTCAACAACGGACTCGGGTTTCCCTGTGGCATTCCTCCGCTTGCATAAAGCAGCCTGGTAAGTCAGACTACGTTCAATCCGGAACGTGTCTTTGAACAAAAATATGAATGCCATCAAGATGATACCTCCGCATCCAGCGAGGAAATAAAAAATTGCTGGCCATCCAAAAGCTTGCGCGAGACAGCCCCCGATAATAGGTCCGAGGGCTGGCCCAAGAAGCGGTGCAGCGAAGAAAATGCCCATCATCGTCCCTCGTTCGTGCGTGCTATATATATCAGCTAGGGTTGCTGCCGAAATTGATATTGCTGCGCTGGATCTGTAAACCATGCATTTGGCCATGACCTGAGGAAGAATGAAAAATTCTGACCCAGCAGCTTGCACGACACGCATGCCAATTAGCACGTTGATTGTTGGAGCGTTGGCTAATATAACGCATGCAAGAACGAAAATAGTGGTAGCTGCAATGTACACCAGCTGCCTTATTATGAGCTTGGGCTCGATCACTTGTTATACGAACGAACCTTTCGACCCTTGATTTCGCTCGCGGCACTCCAGACAAGCGGAAAGTTTCCCTGCAACAAGATGAACACCGCGAGTGACCAGCTAATCTGGACAGTTCCAGTATGCAAATCTTGCTCGATTAATGCATTGGTAGCTACCCGGAATTCCGCTTTAGCCATTCTCATCGAGCTTTGGATAATCTTGACGCACGGTTTTGTATATTAGACGCAATAGTAGAAATCAACGATGCCGTGGATACGATCCATAGCGTTGTTGTCTATCGTTGACCGGTCATTTTCAGCGCGATACACAGGCTAAAGTTATTAAGGCGTTCACATGCCTTTCTTATGTGACTCCATTCGCGCGGGTCATCATTCACTGAAACGTGTTCTATGTCTGGAACGGACTTCTCTTTTTCAACAGTCTCCTTTGGTAACGGTCGGCATGTTGTCTCGATATCAGAAGTTCGAGGAAGATGGGCTTGAGAGGTATTATGCGAAGTCTGGCTCGTCGTTATAGGTGAAGGCATGCTCATGAACGGGTCGCGAAGGATGCTCCACATCCAACAAGGTGAAGGAAAAAATGCTCGGAATCCTCTCTACGACTCAGTCTTATGTCTGATCTGGGATCGCCCCACCAACGTTTTCCTGCGCTCGAGGTGTATCCGCCTTTCTGCTCACTGGCTTCCTTCCAGACCTCATGGCTTGAAGAGCCGAGGTTCTTTAGTCCTGCACCGAGTGCGTGATGGAGTATGTGGTGAGTTCCGGTTCAGAGATCTGAGGCTCAAACCTTCGAATGACCGAAAAGCAAATCCTACTCAAAACATCCGAGTTAATAGAAACACAACACACTTGTAACGTCCACACCCGATGCGCCTCGACGCCGCCATGGTATGCAACTCGACAAAGCCTCCAGAAGCATTGCATTACCTCTCGAAAGAAGTATATGTATATGATCTCATCTAAACGTGTGAGTTTTATTACCACTTCTAACTTCACGTTGATCTCGTGGCGGAGCCCGAAAGTCGCCGTACTCGAACAATCCCGATCCTGGGATAAATTTCAGTCACTCGTAAACGGGAGGTATGGGTAGAATGAGAAGATATTCGTCTTCCAAAGAACCAGGAACAAATACCGGGGTAGTCTGCCTTGGTTCGTACCAAGGCGAAGACGAAGCAGATTCCACGCAGGAAGCACACACCACGTCAATCAGAAGTGGTCAACATACCTTTCACATGTCTCTGTTTCTTTCTTTTCCTCTCGTCCTCGTCGTGCAAACCCCGTGTATCAGGCTTGCTCTCACTGTCCAACAGGTTAGGGACACGCGAATAATCGAATTCTTCCATTTCCCGATCATGATCGCTGGTGGAAGCAGGGGATTCAGTGCTACCCAACCGCGATGCAAAATTCAATTGAGAAGTTGGAGCAATTCCCTTGGCCTTTTCGCGTTTTCGTTTTCGTTGCTTTGCACCTGCGCGACCGACGACAATAATCGTATCGTCCTTGGGTTCATTTTGTGGATTTGAAAGGATTTGGCGTTTGTGAGGAGGGACAAACGGAATCTCGATTTGACCCTCGGGGCCGGAAGGCATAGGATCAGATACTTCAGGCGCAGCAGTGTCACTTTGGCGCATTCCATCACTCATGGGAACATTCGAGTGTGATGCGTCCAAAGCCTGTATAGCGTAAAAACAATTTATCAACTGACGTGTGCAGAACACACGACGCACCGGAACAGAGGACGCAAGCAATGGCATCGCCGAAATTGGCGAAATAACCAAAGTCTTGTGGATTTTTTCCACAATGTCTTCGAAGCGTTTCGCGGATTCATTTGATGCTTGTGCATGTGTAAAAGTGGACTTCGCCGCGCCAAGCGCAGAGGCTGATGGAGTCTGGAAGGGAGAACATGAGTTTTAGTAGCGCATGCGTGCAGGACAACGAGTGAAGAGAACCAATCACAGCAAGGCCACATGTGTACAAGTACAAGAAATGCTCCAAAGTATTTGGAAGAGAGGAGTGGAAAAATCTGATATAGGTTGCGAAGCGAGAATGAGGGCGACGAGTTCCATGCCATGAAACTTACCGTAAACAACGCACTTCCAAAAGAAACACACGGGCCTATGGCAGAATAGGCTTCCTCCCGATCAACCAAAGACGGCAGTCCAATTCCTTCCCCCAATGCAGAACCTCCCAGAATCCCAATCCCAAACAAGGACGAGTGTGATATCGAGAATGTTGCGGCTGATGCTGAGGAAGGAGCAACGGTCCAAAGGCGTGACTCATTGGTTACCTTCGCAGCCGACGATGAGGGCATTGGCAGGTCCATCGTTTCCGACTCGCCGACAGTTGCCGAAGCTACCACGACAGCCTCTGTTGACCCTTGAAGACTAGACCTTGACTTTGTGGCCTCCATAGCGCCCTTGATGACCGCCACCAATTCTCCTATCCGACGCTTGAGTACAGGAGGGACGTTTCCATTGACACCTCCAAAACCACCAAACAGAGAAAGCAAATCCGGAATAGTGGTGGAAGTACGTTCCGCCAAAAGGAAGAGATGGTGATTCGGCATTATATACCTGAAAGAACTCTCGTTGGCCAAGTGGAACAGACGGGCAAGTAAATACGAACCGTGTACTTTCATCCTCTTCCCGGGCCTTTTCTTCTCGCCATCGATGCACGGCCCTATACACCGCGGCTTGTGGCCCCTGATCCCCCGTTCCTCGCTTTTGCGACGGTGTACCTACTAGCGCAAGCTTATTCCACTTCCTTGCAAGTGTATCCCACCCACTAGAGCCCGTACCACCCTCTGCATCATACACCTCGGTTTCATACAGTCTAAGGGCAGTACGGGATGAACGCGCCAGCACGCTAAGGATGAGATCTCGACCATCATCCGTTTGCTTTACATCCCCGAGGCTGTGGTGTTCGTCAAATGTAGCTGGGGTTATGGATGCCCGCTCAATGAGCGAGAGGCGAAGCATGTCATAAATATACATGAGGAAATGAGTGTCAGAGCGCGCATAGCTCAACATTTCAGTCGGGAGTGGTCTGTCGCACAGACACCAAATAAACGGGTGCGAATAATAAATGATAGAGGTCCATTAACCAACGAAGGTTATATCAAAGTTAAGTAGAGGCTCACCGAATCCTCCAGTCGGCAAGCTGATACCGTTTGTCGGGTATGAAGTCGCAGTAAGTCTCCAATAGATGGGCAAGGCTATGTTTTCGGAACTCTGAGCATCCGTCAAGATCACTTGCTATCATGACAAGACGCAACTACCAGAACATACCGAGTAATTTTGACGCATGAAATGTATCAAATAAACCAACAACAAAAATATTGAAATCTTGCTGGAGCCATACGATGTCTGACTCTGCTCCATGAAAAACCTAGGGGGGGAAACGTCAAAAGATTACTCGATGTGGGCAGGTGGAATTCAGCGAACTTTAATAACTGAAGGATCTGCGAAGACCTTCGTAATGATTTGCCCAGCTTCATTCGCCATGCGCATCTCCTCACTCTCTCCAATACCCTTGTTCCTTGCTTGCCTAAGCCCTTCCCGAACTTCTGGTACCAATAAATCGACGATAAAATCTTCGTGTCTAGTCGATATTTGCATTAGGGCCAGAAATCCCTTCAACGACCTGTATGAATGGTGCTCAAGATCTATAGCAAGTTCTGTAGATGATGTGATGGTGTTCGCCATAGATAGGAGGGCTATTGGGGTCGAAATGAACGTTAAAGAATGAGAGTTTGTCACGGATCCCGATGAGGAAGAGTCGAGGGGTGGAGGAAGCGAGGGTCCCGACGGCGGGTTGAAGACATGATCCGGGTAGAAGGGATGTGTCAACTCGTAATAATAAGGATGTAACATGCGTTTTCTCCTCTCTTCCTCATCGTCATCTTCGAGGACATCCTCCATACCCTGGTTCGGTCTATCGTCATGGAAAACGTACCCGAGAGGCACCTTGGCGCACCATTTGTGTGGTATCAGAGTTGCGGGGATGTAAGGGGATTCGTCGGTATTGGAAAGTGTGTGTTTGAATGAAAATTGCGGTTTTGGTATGTGAGAGGCATGAGTAAGAGCGGGATCTAACCGTCCACGAAATGGTTGATTCTAGAGAACATGTTAACGGATCGAGGCAGAGAAGGTGCCGGTGCGTGCCTTTGGATTTTTCCGGGGAGGATGGGCAGAGACAGCGGGAATGGGAATGACAGGGTCCATTTTTTTGCCAAGGAACACGTCCAGTGCACTATCTGTACTCTCCAACATCCCCTCCATCGGATCTACTACATTGCGTATGAATTCATCCACTACATCTTCCTCTTCCTGTATTCTGTTCGTCTTTGAACTTGCGACGTGGACGAGCTTACTAGCCAAAGAAAGGACGCGGTCCGAGAATACATCAATGTTACGGGCGAGCAATGGGTCAACAGAACGATGAAAAGCGAGGTCCGCTGGGAGCGACGCCGCTGCTAGACGGGTGGTGGAAAGCGCTGCTGCTTGAAGGGCATCAGAAAAGGCAGTGAGTGAGTCCACGTCCAATGAGACCGCCATTGTCGGTAAGCTGCTAGGAACTACCCAGGGCTAGATGAGCGGCAAGAGCGGAAAATATCGAATCACGTGATTTTGTTGCTTCAACTAAGACCATAATCAAACCATTCGTCCGTGACAGAAGGATCGGACGACGTGTTGGTTTGTTGCCCGCAGTCCTCAATGGTTTCACTGAGATACTTGCTGACAGTGTATTTGAGAGCACACTTTCTGACGACAACGAAAGTAGGGACTCTAATGGATCGGAACCCGATGATCATTTTTCATTTCCGGTGCTGGACACAGCTTATATACGAGCTGCTATTGATGAATATCAAGGTGTTTTTCCGAAACTAAATTTCTCATCCCTAAAGGTGTGTGCAAGGCAAATCCATTTATTCGCTTGCATGCATTGAACCGACGATTAGGATGCAGCATGGGTCCTTCCCATGTCTTCTCCCCTACCTCTCCCGCCGATGTATATCTTCTATTGAACTCCCCTGACTTCATCTCACACTGAACATGTCTTCGAAGGATGTGGTACGCCACAGTACGACCTGGAGCTTATACTCAGAAAGTGGTATCCCGTGGACAGAAGTGAGGAATGACACACTTGTTGCCAACATCCCATAGGTCAACCCCTCTGACGGACGATTCTTGGTCCCAAAGCCAACATTCTGTCCATCAAACGGGATGATCTCGCGAATTATATCAAGTCAAACTACACTGCTGATCACATGGTTCTGGTTGGTGCAGGCGCCGTTGACCACCAGGAGCTTGTTAAACTGGCCGAAAAGCATTTCTCGTCCCTCCCTGTTTCCTCGAATCCCATTCCTCTTGGTCGTCTTGCCACTTCATTGGATCAGAAGCTCGGATTCACAACGATGAACTACCGTGCGCCCATGTTGCCGTCGAAGGCGTGGGCTCGAGTTCTCTTGACTATTTCCCTGTACTGGCAATGCAATTAATCGGTAACTGGGACCGTTCCTTGGGTGCACTATCTTCCCGACTTTCTCATATCATTTCTTCCAACAACCTCGCTAACAGCTTCATATCTTTCTCCACATCATACTCAGATACTGGTATACGGTGTATCTATTTAGTATCAGAGAACCTCATGAATTTTGACGATATGGCCCATTTCACGCCCAGGGAGTGGACATGCATGTCTATGGCTCCCAAGGTTGAGCGTGCCAAGAGCCAACTCAAAGCTGGACTTCTCCTTTGCCTGGACGGAACCACTGCTATTGCTGAAGACATTGGCCGACAACTGGTTACCACTGGTCGCCGTATGATATATAACACCCAAACGGATTGAGAACGCCGTTAATCGTGATGAAATCCGACGCGTTGCTCAGAAGTTATCTTTAGGATAAAAATGTATGTTCACGCTCTCACTTGCGATTCATGAATCCCAATGGGCTTCCTCAGGCTTAGATTGCGATCGCGGCTCTTGGACCCATTCTTGACTACAACCGCATGCGGGCTGACATGTCTTCGATGATATTGAAGCATAGTGCCCCTTGTGCTTATTCAAGCATTCTTCGGAGCCGTGACCGCAATAGTTAGAATGTTCCAGTCATTCATTTGGAGTTAGAACGTCATACCAAATGATTTCTAATGTGAAATGTTGGATGTCCTTGCTCAAAGCAAGTCCCATAATTTACAGCGCTTTTCAAAAATTCAACGCTGGAATCAGTACATGCAGGGGTACATACGATAGATGACAAAACACATGGGAACGAGTCCGTAGCATACGTGAGATACATTTGGATCTAGGCCTCACTCCCACCTCGTGAAGCGCCCTTTGGACGGTACTTTACAACCCAAGGATGCCGGGAAACTTCTACCAAGGGAAGTCGATCTTCTGGCTTGTATTTCAAGAGCTAGAGGGTAGATCAGCGTGCAGCCGTTCATGGAATCGAAGAGTAAAGCCAACCTTGGAGATTAGGTCTCTCGCTTCGGGCGAAATGTGGGAAGGCATGCGGAGATCAACCTTTGCTATTCGTCGGTATGTGGCTGTATCAAGATGAGTCTTGGGTTACATGGCTCGGCAAAGGCACTGACCGTTGACGCTGCTTCTGTCCTCAAAGGGTGGGTTTCCGACGAGGAATTCATAGGTGAGCACTCCGAGTGCCCAGTAATCCACCTTTTCGTTATGTTCTTTACCCTCCACCATCTCTGGGGGAAGATAGTCCAGTGTACCACAGAGTGTCATTCGCCTGTTGCTCGGCGCATGCACGCTCCACCCGAAATCTCCAATCTTGAGCTCGCCATTGATGCCTAGCAAGAGGTTCTCCGGCTTGATATCTCTGTGTATGACGTGCTTGGAATGCAAATACTGGAGTGCGTCCGCCATTTGGTCAACATATCTCGAGCTGCGTTTCTCGGAGAAGCTCTTATGTTTGCTTAGTTGCTTGTAAAGTTCGCCTTTGCCCGCAAATTCAAGCATGAGGAAGATACGCTTCTCCTCATGGAAATAACCATATAAACGCAAGACGTTTGGGTGGCGAAGGTTCTGCTGGATTTCTATTTCTCGACGGATTTGCTTCTCGACACGAGATTGGACGATTTCTGATTTGTAAAGGCACTTGAGCGCGAGGATGTAGTGCGGTTCGACTTTAGTGCGGACCATGTAAACGCGACCGAACTTGCCCTTTCCAAGAGGGCGCCCAATGTCAAATGCATTCAGGTTCCATTCGCGGGTGGGTTGTATTCTGCATGGATATCACCATCAAGGACAGTAATACGACGGTGACACATACTTTGAGACGCTCGAATCGAGTGCCAAATCATCTGCGGCTTCGCCGTATACCTTCTCGCCTCTTTTCTCGTTGTCTATCTCGAACCCCCCGTCATACTTTCCGATGTCGATGGTGGGCGCTTTGGCGGCAGGTCTAGTCGGCAATGGTGGCGTGGTCGTCCCATTTTCTGCGTTTGTCTGATTTCGAAGAGCGGATGATTTGTATTTATTGAGGAGTTTTGCGACGTTGGCTTGGCTTGGTTGTTTGGGGTGTGTCGGGCGCGTCGGTGGTGGATTAGCCTGCTTCTTGGATGATATTTCGAGCGCTGCGATTTGCTTCGTCACGGATCCGATTGAAGCCATATGTGTCTTGAGTCTGAGGGGTTCAAACGTTCAAAACTCAATGCTGTTGTAGTAGTATCAACACGCGTCACGGTCACGTGGTGACAAGCCAAGCGCTTATGTAATCTCAGAAACTGACAAAAATCTTGTGTCTCGCCCCATTTTCTTCCACCATTCCAGCGTTTTCTTGTCTAGGTTATTATGTAATCTGGTCGTTTTCGGCCAGCAACTCCGCACGGTGTCCCTTCTGGGATAACTCATTGTTAAAATCTCGTAGCAGCCAGATTGTTGGATGCCTTGAACTCCGTGACTTGATATCCGGATGTCCCCGATGATCACCACTGAAAGACCCTCCTCATAACACATACTCCCTCATACTGTATACCTTGGAGCATGTCCTGACAGGTATATATTATGAGCCTGCACTCACCATCGCATGTATATTTTTGTTTCTCCCTACTGAATCACAGGATCTACACACTAGAAGATCGATTATATAGCTCTCCATTGGGCAGACCTGCTCTCATTGCCTTGGCAATGCCCTTGCACATTGTTCCAACTCCTTTTCTTTAATGTTAAAAGCTCATGTCGAGTCTGCTTCACCACTGCCTTTAGGACATTAAGGTGCTCCCTGACCCTACCACCGAGTTCTCACAGTACAAATCCAACCTAGTCGCCCACATCTTGAGTATGATCACTTTTCGGTCTATGGGAAAAACCTGGCATTACCAATATCACAGCTGCAAGCCGTCGACATTCGTTTGTTTTTCGCATACTCATGATACCTCTTCAATTTTTATGCCAATGCCTCACGCTCACTGTCCTTTCCCCTAGTAATATTATTTAAATCCATTTCACTTGCTTCTTATCCCTGAAAGATTGTCAATAGGCCCCCAAAGCTCCGAAAAAAGTTGTGCAAAAGGCTCTGAAAGCTCGGGAAAAGCAGAGGGATTAGATTGGGCTATGTTGATGTACCATAGGACCTTCCATCATGTTCTTTGCACTTTGCTCTTTGCACATTACGTAATGCTTTCGGATCTCTTATTAAAGTTTAGATCTGTCGCACTTCTCTTTCCTCAGTGTTTCTTCCACACTTCGTGGTTCACTGAGCCGATCTCGTGCTAGGTTTATCAGGTTATGAGCCTCCTCAAGTTCTGATCAGGCAGAACTCTGTTTTTTAGACCTACGCACAGCTCGTGACTCAAGACCACAATCTCTCGCCCTCGCTGGGTTTACCAAATACTCCATCATCCCATCTCGATCACTCTCAGGGTCGACATCATGGGTAAATACGACCATATATGCGAGCTTACCGGAGCTGACAACTACTCACAATGGCAAGACCAAATGGTCCTCGCCCTTCGTGGTGAACGGCTCTGGGGCTATTGCAGTTTGGGTACCGACCCTACGAACCTCTTCGAGTACACTATGGCTATGCCTGTTCCAGCGAATGTGTCCAAACCAACGGACGCTGAGTTAGAAAAATCTCTTGACTGGATTGCTAAGGACGCTCAGGCCAAAGCGATAATCAACCGGAAAATCTCCCCAGTAATAGCAACGCAGCTGGATCGCTCCTGGAATGCGCGTCAGCAATGGGATCTCTTAGCTTTGCAATACTCGCATTCTGACGTGTTGTCGATCTACGAGCTACGCCAAAAGGTCAGATCTGAGAAACTCAAAGACGCGGAGGACATCTCGTGTTACGTATCCGTGTTTGAGGATGCGAGACGACGCTTTCTCCAAATGGGAGACTTCTATCCGGATTCACATGCGATCTTTGATCTTCTTGAGGGTCTATCTTCGGGTGTTGAATGGGAGGTCTACCGTGTCATGACGACCAAGCAAGTCGCCGACTCCATTCAAGTCATTACTCCTTCTGCTTCTTCCTCGAGCACCTCGCCGAGCCCACCCGCAAAGGGAACAGCCTCGTCCACCCCAGGATCTATACACAGCTCCGGCATTAGTTTTGAGACGATCATCACATCACTCACTGAGCACGCGCACTCTATCGCTGGACGTCGCAAACTCGCTCGACCTGGCTCGGAATACGCAAATGCCGCTGTATCTGGAGGTTCCAAAGATGGAGTCAAAACAAATCCCACCACAGGCGTGCGCATACATCCCAAAAATCCGAAGGGAATCCGATGCGTCAACACTTCTTGCGCCGGCAAACCCCGCGCAGATACCCACGACATAGGCCACTGTCACTGGCCCGGCGGTAGAATGGAAGACCAAGCTCCTGCCTGGG
>JBBPSB010000139.1:0-45328 GCA_038093375.1 Xerocomus brunneocitrinus
CACGTTTTCGCGCAAACCACAGCTGAGAAGTATATCTTGGCTTGTGGACGCTCTCGTATATCCTTTTTTCGTCCGTCCTGATGTTGGAGCATATACGTCCGTCTTTGCGGCCGCATCGTCTGACGTCACGGAAGACCCAGAAAAGTACAAGGGCGCATACCTCTTTCCTGTCGGTATCATTCGACAACCGAACGAAACAGGCAGCAGTGAGGAGCTCGCAAAAGAACTGTGGGGAACAATTGAGACCCTCTTGGCGGACAAGGGTATCTGAAAGGTTCTTATGTCCGTTATTTATGACGTTTTGTGTTACTCGGCCTGCTTTTAGGATACTGAATGCTTGAACCTGTAAGTTCTGGGGAGCAATATTAGTGTTGTACGCAATTCTATCGGTTATCGTGTTCCACTTACACCAGAGCGGCAGTACCTGGTTTTCCCAATCAGACCTTCGGGCTTAGAAGCCAGTCGCTCTGATCTTATGAAGGGCAGCATATAAGAGACACTGGTTCAAAGCATGCGGTCCTGCACAGTAAACATACCCATGGGTCATTCAAGTAAATGATAGCAACGGTATGACCCCCATTGTCCCTGTATCACCATTGAAACTGTTCGCTTCCGTGCACGCTCCATCCGAAATAAACCGCAAGTGATAATGCTACTGGTAAAATTTGCAGCTAGTTATTTGTTCGTCTACGGTGGCAAACAGCATACCACGTCGAGTTAACGTTTATTCCAGTCCAAATTTGCAGAATGCGAACATGAACGGAGCCGTGGCACGTTGCACAAAATCACCGCCGTGGGCATGGAGGTGGACAAGGAGTCGTCCTTGACTCCTTGTATACAATACCCACTCTGATCAAGTATTCCATCTGTCGAAAGCTTGGTTGACAACCTGTTGCCCACACGACCACTAGTATTGCTCATATTGGCGTACATGAGACCGGTTAAACTTACATTGCTAGACCGCAAGTATTTATAACGAGAGAACATCACTCGCTGCAAGAAACTGTGTTTTATACTCTACACGCATAACACGAGCAACCGGAGAAAAGCTAGAGATTGTCACATGATGTCAGACGCTACGCCAGCGCGCCAGCGTGTCCTGCCCGTCGGGAACAGTGGCATACCGTTTGGAAACCAATGACTAGCAGTGCGGTGCATGTGAGGCCCAGGCCAAGGCCAAAAAGAGGGAAACATACCGGAATGTTGTCACTGCGGAGAGGTCGATGCAGGGTACCCCTGACGTTGGTGAGAAATCAGTGATGTCAGCGCCAGTCGGCTGCTTTGTGAATCAACTGTACAACTACTCAAGACGTTGCTCGAGCTCCCACGGCGTGCCAGACTTCGCCGAGCTAATGTACGCGCTACACGCCCCCGGTGTCGGTGTCGCCCGTCTGACCCGTCGTTGTGTGGTTTACATGGAGTTCACTAACACAGCACGCAGGGCAAGGAGTCGGATCAAACCCTTCGATGGTTGAGTACATTTCACTGGTAAAGATGATACGCGGTAGCCACTGCAACGAGTAAATTCATCGTCAATAACGGAATGCTCATACATGTATCGTACATCCAGATGAGAGAATACAAGTTCAGGAATGCTCCAAACAACTAGGACATTGTCGAATTTGACGGAGCGGGAGTACCGCGATGACGTTTTGAGCTCCGAGGATCCGGTGGTGGACTCAAAGCGCGCTTCGAGCTCCTTGACAATCCTTTCAAGTCTTCAAACATGTTCTGCGTGTTCAGAAGACGGGTAGTCTGTCTCCGTTTCTGGATTTGCGTGTTGCGGGTCAGTGAAGCAACTGGTAGCTTTGGATTGGCCTTGTCCTCTATAGGCCAGTCCTTCTTATCCAAGGCTTCCTGAATCTCGTTGATGAAGAACAAGGAAGAGCCCAGTTTTTGGATATCCTCATCATAATCTTCGATTGCTGTACGAAGCCGGTCTAACTTCTTGTCAGAGTGGGTTGTCAAAATTTTTATCTTCTCGCGGTCCCCTGCTGTCGGTGGCCTTACAGCGTAGAGCGACTTGAAGGGCATGCTCAAGTCCACAATCAGATCACGTAACGACGTGGAGTGTCTAGGTCGGAATATTTCTGACGGGTACGAGCCTCCCCGTAAGGCCTCGCGCTTGCCGCGCCCACCCTCATCCAACTGTCCTTCGACCAGTAAATACTGATCAAAAATGTCCAAGTCCGACGCGCGATCAACGGGGCGAAAACTAGCATCGGCTGGGACGTAGCGCAAAGTTATCCATGCTAAGACGTGCAGGAAGGACTCCAGATCATCCGTGAACGTGTGCGTTTTGCAAGGGTGGCGAAGTAAATTTGCAGACATGAATTGCCATGTTCCCTAATCAAGTGGACGGTCATCAGTGCACGATAGGTGCAAAGGTGCTGGCTGACATACCGTACGATCAGGTCGCCTTCTTCCAATCTCGTCCACTCCTTTCGCCATTTCCCAATCAATTAGTAGACCCCTGCCTTCATCTGTCAGAATGATGTTGCCCATGCTTATGTCTCGATGCAAAAGCTTCGCAACTTCGAACGCGTGCGAGTGAGCTTCAGACCCGAATGTCAACGTACTGTTGATTAGATCTCAGGGTACACACACCTTTCAATGCGTCCAAAACACCTGTAACAAGTTGCTTCGTACATTCAAACTTGACCAGCGGGCGGCCTACGACCCCTTGGACGAGGCGATAGTGTTGAAACGGACAGACCTCCGGCTTCACGCACAGCCATTCCGCGCCCACAAATTCTTGCGTTCTTGTCTTCCCGCCTGCAACGTCCCCGCCAGCAACAAGATCAGGGATGTTGGGCGTATTGTGCTTGTGGAGGATTTCATAGATCTCG
Organism: Xerocomus brunneocitrinus; assembly: GCA_038093375.1. Classification (NCBI taxonomy): domain Eukaryota; kingdom Fungi; phylum Basidiomycota; class Agaricomycetes; order Boletales; family Boletaceae; genus Xerocomus; species Xerocomus brunneocitrinus. Next base: position 2,850 of record JBBPSB010000139.1, read on the forward strand.
TGTTCAGGCATAATTTCGAAGTCGGGCGAGTTCGACAAGTATCGCCACGTGTCCTTCATGTAGATCAACCTTTCTTCGCACCACGACCCTTCCTTCACTTCCGCATCCGCGTCTCGCTCGCCCGATGGCTCAGAAATGGTGCATGATGTGGTCTCTTCGTCCCCAGCCACGATTGGAATCCATACAGCAGGTGTGGTCCGAGTAAACCGGCTAGCAAGTGACCGATTCGTAGCCGGGGGCCGAGGACCGTACGCATATCCCGTTCCCTCCATACCAGGAATCGTATGTCTGTAAAGGGGAACGTCATTGCCCTTGATCCCTAATTTCTCCCTCACCCGCGCGTCGTCCTCGGGTTGTAGACCCACTGGCTGCACAGATTCGTCGTGTCCTCGCTCCCCGGCAGATAGGTGATCAAACCGCCATAAGAATTCAGCCATCAGCTCTGGATTCTCTCGATAATCGAATGCAGCCGTCACGATCGTACCAGCCCGTTCCCATCGGAGGAACCGGGCGTTATCGCCTTCGACCAAAATCGAAAAGGAGAAGTGCCGGAACTGCATGCTGTGCTGCGCCCCGGCATAGTGTGCCATTTGCCCGCGTGTATTCGACCCTTCGACGGTGTCCGGCACGAAGAACCCATCCTCGTTTGCCCAAAGACGCGCCTCCTCTGAATTCTTGGGATCGCGGAATGCACCTCCTTGTGTTTTTGATTTCAACTCCATCCAGAGTTCCATCCGCGAGAAATCCGTTCTTTCTGGAATTGCCATACCATCGACACGGTCGTAGATCGCAATATCCGTCTTCAGTTTCAGATTGTTTACTGTGTCTTCTTTGCTGCTTGTGTTGACCGCCTGTAGGTGGGGCATCCATTCTTGGATCGCATCAATCTGAACACGGTCATGGACACATAATTGATGTAAAGAAGACACGAGTACTCACAAATTTACTATACCGGGCACTCTCTGAGCCATATTTGGGGACGTCCTTGAATGGGTCCTCTGGAAGATCTGGTAACGGCGCATCGGCAGGAGGGAGGAATTCTTTTAAGAAGAGTTTGAAGGGTATCGGACCCCACCAATGACCTTGCATTTCGAGGTCCAGTTCGTTTCGCACTTCTTTGAAGTCGCAAGGCTCGACCGTGAACGCCTGGTTTGGACCGTGCTTCCTTTTAACCGGTGTGGATTCAGTGGCACCTACACGATCGGTAACGAGTCGTGTGCCGGCTACGTCAGCGTGCTGCGGTTGTGCTGAATGCTCTTCCTGGTGAGAATTAGACATGGTAGCAAGGGCGCAATGAAGAAGAAATTGACGAACGAATTGGGTTCGGTGCCCGAGTATTTATCCTCGCAGAATGTGACAAGCTGTGGAAATGAATGTCAATCTCGCGACAATGGCCATTGTTCGACGGACCTAAACGTGAACTCTTCGTGTGGACTCGGAGGTGTAAGATAATGGAAGAGTCCACAGTCAAGACGTGTCTCGGTCAGGTGACCGTACGGTACAACACCTGCCTTTTTCGGCCTTCGATCACCATTGTGCCCTTCCGTGTACTATGGCAGCTAACTTCTACCACTGCTTCGCCTCCACCATGCTTGCGCTGTCGAGGCGAGCCTCCGCTAGCATCGTGTATACACCAGTAAGATAATTCGACTGCAGATTCGCAACACAACCACACAAGAGCTAAACGTACGGGTACCAAGAATTGCACGAATCTCGGAATCTCTAACCTCTTCACCAGAATTGGCAGAGATTCACCCAGGATGCTATGCACGTGCTCCGCGTTCTGCACCATTTTCACCCGCGTCGCAAGCCAGCAAACGGTCCCCGACCCTGGAATTTATACCACCTTGCTTGTTAGCAAGGTAATTCCTCTGGATGTATGTTTAGGCTCCTCTGATCCGAAGAAGACACTCTTAATACACACGGCGGACATCCAACCTATTAATCAGCACCATGCTGCCGGTTATTACCATGCTGAAACGTGCTTCAGGTTGGACCTCCGCGGTATCTATGATACACCCAGCGCCTTGGAGCAGATCGGCCAGGTGAGGATTCAGATCATGGTATACTCATACTACCACAGTATGAAGTGACAGATCAGCTAGGACAGTGGTCATCGCAGAAAAACCAGGTGAACACTGAAAAATGGACACCATATGGCGATTTACGAGCCGGTATCGACGGAGCAGGTCGACTACAACCTGACGTTGACTTCCCGGTTGCCTGGGCCACGCTGATTTTCATAAAAATTCGGGGGGAGTTGGCCAGCCCGAGTTCCCCTCGGAGGGTGTCTGTTTTACTAGTCCCTCGGCTCGGTAGGCATTTCGTGTCATAGTAACACTCAGTCTCACCTCATAGAACGTAGGGGTACAAATTTCCGAGCCTGACTTCAAACCCTCCGATCGGATACTACCTTCAAACCGAACAATTCAAGATTGTTGAGACCCTTGCCCATGTAGTAGAATCATGGGGAAGACCCCTGAGTCGAACAGAACAGCCGTGTGGTATTTCGTTGCATTAACTTTGCAAATCAATTCAAGAGCTACTACAAGTAACTACTGTCGACACAACTCTGTTGGGAATCAAACGATATCGATTTTGACACGCAGACAGCGGAACCACGTAGCAAATACTACCGCTATGATGCCACATCTCCGCAAAGCATCCGTCACTCGCAACAGCGGCCATTCCGCTATTCACCACAAGTTTTACCCGCGTCTGGAACCTGGTAAACCGTTTCTCAATCATTCGGGTCTAGGCCTCCAGAGCTACACGGCACGTGACCGCGACATTCTCCCCCACTTCCAATCTTACATGTCCAAGTCTATCATAACGAGCAGTCGTTGACCCCATAATGAACAAGCACGTAAACGATATCACAAATATTGCTAGCATACTTATCCCCGGCAGACCAGAACTCCGAATGTCCATATGCTTGCGTGACTTCCTATTTTAGCCTAGATCATTTATCGCACGCTGTCACGCCTCGAAAAAAGTTGGAAAGAACATTCGACAGGTTGGTTCGACATTTATTTAATTGTAGATTTTCATCTCACCTCGAAACACCTCTGTTAACTGTTTCACCTTCGGGACCACCACGTCTAGGGAGCGTCGTAATACCGGACAAGCGTTCCTTTTATGGCATAGTCATGACGCAGTTCAATTGAGGTGAGTCACACGCCCAGGCGTAATCTGCTGGACAAGCGTCAATTCGGAACCTTCGAATGACGGGAGCTCTGACAGGTGAATATAATTTATGTAATGTTTTTATTTTGTTCTCCCTGAATGCGATTTGCGCTGCCTATCAACGCGTCTCAAGAATCATGTGGATCGTGGATTGCGAGTTATCCTGCGTTATCGATCCATCACGACAGCGTTCCAAGGTGACGATTGTCGGTGAATGCTAAGCGACGCCACGCCATACTGAATCAAAACTCTGTCCATGCCTACGCCCAGGCAAGGTCGCTTATCATCTTCTTGGCTACCCATATCCCACGACGACGTGGTTGCGGGATATATAGTCAACTGGGGTCTGTCCCAGACTTTCATTCCCTACTCTTTCGAGCATGTCTTCCAGCGGTCCTCTGTTCCAGAACTCATTCTACGTGGGGATAAACCTTGAGAACATCCTCTATGGTGAGTGTCGCTGTCAGAGTTGCGATACACATGGTCCTACCTCGCTTGCTCGCAGGTGTTCAATTAGTGCTGTATTTTAGGACGATGTACGTCCTGTTGGCCGATAAATCACGGCGTAACAAACACGACATATTCTACGCCGCCTTCAGCACTGTGATGGTGTTGATGACCACACTCTTTATACCGACTCAGGCAGTGTTCGGCAAAAAGATGTGGCTGGTTGACACAAACTTTCCGGGTGGGCCCGAAGCGTACTGGACGACAAACGACACGGTTTGGTACATGGATCTTGGATCTGCGGCGATCGCTTTACTACAGCTCATGACGGACGGATTGATGGTAAGAATGATTCCGGATGGAAACATCTATGCTGAAATGATTGACTCTAGATCCACCGGTGTCGGTTAATCTGTGGCAGCTACCGAGTGATCATACTGCCTGTAATCCTGTGGATAGCCACACTTGGTGAGAATGATGTGTCCACCACTGAGGGCACAAGATTGACTGCATCCTATACCAGTGCTAAGTATCTTGGTCACCTGGATAACGAGCACTCCCGGAGGGAATTTCTTCAGTACCGCCGCTGTTCAACTTGGTGTCGCATATTACAGTGTATCGGTGGGATTGACTGGACTGCTGACCATGATGATCTGCTATCGGATGGTGTCCCATGGCCGCATGGTGAAGAAGCACCTCGGGCAGGACTATGCGTCGGTGTATTTTGCCCTGATGGCGGTTATCGTCGAGTCTGTGTTGCCATATACGCTATCAGGGATAGCATTTCTGGTGTCGTATGGAATAGGGAGTGACACATCGATTGGGTTCGCATGTTTCTATGTCATGATGATGGTGAGTAGGCTAGAGTGCATGTCTGAGCAATGCTGATGGTGTGCAGGGTGTGTCATCGCAGATGGTGATCCTGCGGGTGGCATCTGGGATAGCATGGGACGAGGAGACTATAGGGAATGTGCAACCGTCGACGCTCAATTTCGTGACTGCACAAAAGTCGACCGGACTTGAGGATGCGCGCGACGGAGACAACGGCGCAGTCTCAATGAAGTTGGAGACCGAGACGGCGTAAGAGCGATGGTGGATGATATTACCGGTTGTTGTCAGGTTACGGTTCAGCTTGATTGGGAATTAGTCCTTCTCCCGCCTCGTCCTCCTCGTTTCTTACGACTGTATATAAACCGAGTTGTATCCCCATCTGGCGCCCGTCATACGTCTGAGAATGTTCCACTCACTCGCATCCTTCCCCGAAGAACTCCTCGCCCGCATACTCACTCACTCGCTCCTTCCCGCCCGCACCGCTGCAGATCTCTTCCCGCCCCGAAATCGCATCGCACCCCTCCTCGTCTCCCAACAGTTCTTCCGCATCGCTTCGCCACTTTTCTACCACACTCTCCACTTCAGCTCGCCGTTCCAAGCCAGCCGCGCCCTTGTCACCCTCGCACGCCACGCCACCCTCGCCAACGCCGTTCGCCGTGTCGTGTTCGGCGCCATTTGGCAGGACTGCGCCGCCGTCCTCGCGCTCTGTGACGACCTCCAGGACGTCGACATCTGCCTCGACGGCGGGCGCAGCGACCTCGATGCGGAGTTATTCTGCCACGCGCTTGAACGACACCACACCATCAAGCATCTGACGATACGCAAGGACCCCGCTGTCTACCTTACCCATCCCCGTCCCGTCTACGTCCTCCAGCGGCTAGCACAGGCTGTCCATCATTGGACCAACTTGGTAAGCCCGTACGATGGGGGGTCCCGTCGTGGCTTAACTTGGCCCTGTAGGAGACTGTCCATTTTGCATTCCGCATCTCTTCCTCGCCCAGTACGCTCCCTCTGGCACGGGCGCTCAGTGTAGCGCCTCGTCTCCGTTCTATCCGCGCACAGGTTCCCGCTGTTTGGAACAATCTTCTTTTCGTGATCTCATCAAATCCCTGTCTCGAAAAAGTAATGCTCTACACGGAACCCACGTTGGGTCCTAGCCTGAGCAGACCAACTTTTACCATGGGCTCGGCGGTAATTAAAGGGTCGTTTATTTGCGATGATAACGAACATGCGGTTTTGGGCATCGGGTTGTATATGATGGAGGCAAAGAAGCATGCGAGACTCTCGGAACTTATCAAGGTTGGAACGTAAGTGTTGCCATCCTGCTTCTTGAGTAGCAACTTTGACGGGTTTTCCTAGTTCGATCATTCGCACGAGGGCACATACGACGATTGCGGCCTTGTCGTCCCAGTCCGCCAGCGGGACGCCGCTTGGTGCGACCAGGGCCAAGGAGCTGGTCGATGAATTGATGTCTAATCATGAGAGCTCCAGTATGGTTATGGCCCAGCCGTTCAGTGCGACCCGACGCACGTATACGCAAGACATTTGATCCCTTTTGGTCTCAATATTTGAGAAACAAAGAAAAGGCATGGTATGAACTAGACATTAATATTCCCGTACATGTGCCAACCAGATACCCTAATGAACACCTTGCTAGTTGATTTGTCATGTATTTCAGAGGGTAACCGTTGGAGCTGCGAAGTCCTCGGAACGCCCTGACCGCGGTGGCCGGCAAAGATTACTTGTGTCAGTGTGTGCCGCAGGATTGATAACGACCTGTGCACTTCTCAAGGGATCACGGCGCACGGCGCTGGATAGGTCACCGCCTCCGTGAAACGTTCCTGCTGTGTTGGAGTGAGAGCAAGCCCCATGAACGCAGAAACACTGCCCCGTGGACGTGAAGCAAGTATTTGATATGGATGTCACTGACGGTGACCAACTAGCGTTAGAGAATCAAACAAGTGCGCCACTAAATGACGAACTGGGAGCCCTGCGGGGTAATGGGACGCAATAAAACTGATCTGGGAAGGTTATGCAGGGTACGTGGGACTGGGAGAAGCGAAAAAGGCATGAGCCGTTAATGTAGATGAACCAGTTGGGCATGTGTCAGGCTTGGCGGCTTGCCACTCACGTCAAGTACTGACCGGAGGGGGGGAGACACAATTCGTTTGCTCTGTCTCTCAACCAAAACATCTCTCTTGTCATGAATTTCTTCAAGACAAAGCCAAGAACGCCGCCGGACCTTGTTCGCAGTCTTCGTGATGCAGTCCCAAAACTCGATTTAGGCCCACCCAACGAAACCAGGAGAAAGGTGGGTCAATCGAGCAGTCCATATCTCGCTGTCAGACGAACTGTGCCATCGTGCTCTCCAGGCGAGCGAAGATGTCTCTAGGAACCTTCAGGCGGTCAAGAGCATCCTCTACGGCGACGGTGGTGCGCCCTCTCCACCTTTCCTGTCGATCGACTCCAACGCATGCTGTAGCCACAGAACCCGTTCCTGAATTGATCGCACAGCTTGCTCAGGAGACCTACTCCACCGACTTGCTCCTCATCCTCGTCCAGAACATCGCGCGGCTCGATTTCGAGTCTCGTAAAGATGTCGTACAAATATTCAGCAACCTCTTACGCCGTCAGATCGGCGCCCGTTTACCCACCGTCGAGTACATTTGTGCTCGACACGAGGAAGTCATATTTGCTGCGCTCGCAGGATATGGCAACGAAGAAATCGCACTCAACACTGGCATGATTCTGAGAGAGATGCTTCGGCATGAACAACTCGCAAAAATCCTGCTCCACTCTGAACAGTGAGCGTGGCGTTTCATATTCGTCGACCCGCACTGACCCCGGCTAAGGTTCTACATGTTTCCTCATCACATCGAAACGACCTCGTTTGGCGTCTCTTGTGACGCGTTTGCCAATTTGAAGGAAACGCTTACTCGGCACAAGCCCATGGTGGCAGAATACCTGGACAAGAACTATGATAGAGTACGTCTCCCCGTGCCCTCGCCCGTTAACCCGTTAACCCGTAACAGTTCTTTGCGTCCTTTACGACACTCATCCTCTCCAACAACTACGTTACAAAACGGCAATCACTCAAACTTCTTGGCGAGATATTGCTCGACCGTGCCAATTTCAATGTCATGACGAGTTACATCTCTCATGAAGCGAACCTCAAGATGATGATGAACATGCTACGCGACAAGAGCAAGAACATTCAGTTCGAAGCTTTCCATGTCTTCAAGGTCCGTTGTTTCGCTTCCGCCCTATTTGCACGTGTCTGACGTCCTGGATTCAGGTCTTCGTTGCCAATCCAAAGAAACCGCCTCAGATCGAAGCGATCCTCCGACGGAACAAGGAGAAACTCCTCACATTCTTGAAGAGCTTTCACAATGACAAGGAAGACGAGCAGTTCAGCGTACGTACATGCACGTTTCTCTACCAACTAGAGATGGCCATATGACACTTTTTTTTCTTTCCATAATCAGGACGAGAAGCAATTCCTGATTGTCCAGATCCAGAATCTATGAGCTCTGTGTGGGGGTTAATATTATCTCCACTTTCGTCACGAAGCATGGCTTCATGATCATATCCTTACCGGGGGCTTTTGTCTTCCCCGTCGTTCCTCTTATCTGATTGTGATCACCTCGGGTCTTTTGTTTCCATACGACGAACTGCGTCTCACGAACCGATTGGCTGGATCCAAGTCCGACGAGCGTTGTTATCGTGTCGTATCATACCCGCACGTCACATATCGCCGACACAGCCGTACATACATCTATATATACCTTGCGGGGAAGGTCTATCGTCTCCCGTCTCATACGCCACTTAACGAACGTGTGTCGAACACGTTTTTTTCCTTTTATGAGTCTGGTGCGCTCATCAGTATGATGGCCGTGCTTTGGATATGGACGGCTTGCGCCATCGAGCTCGATATGCCATTCGTGTATGATGTTGGTCCGATGCCGTGAATGGAGCCAAGTTTGCGTGATGGGTTGGTGCCCGTGCCCCATCAGGAACGCGCTGATGGAGTGGAGCGGCGGTAGATAGCAGGCTCGTGGCATTCGGCACCTGATCTGGCGATTGTGATCATAACGAGGGTGGGCGATGCGACGGATTGTTGCTTGATATCACTCGTTGATGCTGCCAGTGCTGGACGAGCAAGAACAACGTGGAGTGTCAAATTTTCAAATGGAAAATACAGCGCAAAGCAAGTGGGACGAGGATATAAAGCTAAGCACCGCGATGTACAGCGTGCGCTGATCCACCCGTATATTCACCGACCTCGTCATTTTCCACACCGTGAGCCGCGAGAGTGTGACCCAGGGGACTCTGCTCGTCCTCCATCAGTTTATACAATACCGCCGTCACCTCGTTCGTCTCGGTATCGTCCACCACCCACATCCCCCCGATCATAGAATGAAATCCAGCAGCCGATGGAGCCCCTCGTCGAGGGCTCTCTTCGTTGCCAGAAGTCGCGTGGCACACAGAGATTAGTACGCAAATTCGGGATAATTCAGGTCGCACCGGATAATGGTGAACAGTTCGTCGCGGACTCGAACGGCACTATCCGGTTTGGCATACCATGGCAGGCAACGTACACCCATTCGTGCTCGCCAAGCTCGTCAGAGACCCTGGGAATAAAGGAATCATGTGCTTTGACCGTGGCGAGACCGTCGACGAGTTGGCCAGCGTTGGTCGATTCGGCGCCGACGAGAAAAAAGTTTGTATGGGCCCAGAGCTGCCGCTTGACCGATGGCGATGAAGCGTCTCCTCCCGCTCGTAGAATATGGCAAACGGGAACGCCTGGCACGAATGAGGGCATTCAAGGAGGGGAGGGGATGTGGGACGAGATGTACAGATTCGAAAGGCCCTCCTGACCCCCTAAACGGAGGAACGGCATGCAAGAGCAAAAGGAATAACTTTTACGGTACATACGGCACCACTAAATGCGGGAGAGGCGGACATGCTGTATAAAGGACCAAATATGTGAGAAACGACGCAGTCCCAGAGCTCAATGCTCACGCTCGACATCTCGTCATCCATGGACTCGCTTTGCAAGCTTGATTAAGGTACGAATCTTCAATGACGGTTCTTGAACGTTTCTTGCTGTAACCGATAACGGGTAGTGAATAGGGTCCCTGTAGACAAACACGAGCGCACCACAGCCATGTTGGTTCGCATTCACGATAGCCACAGGGCCGCCAATGGCTGCGCGTTGATCGGAGGAAAGCGGGGGGAAGGAATCGGGGGAGACCGGCGAATATTGGACACAACTCTAATTAATTCCAACTTGAGGGTGGCACAATCGGTCATGATGGTCTGCCAATCGGCGAAGAGGGCCGTGTGATAAGCGGGTTCAGACGGGTGAATTATCAGCCAACGCCCTCCTTGTTAGGCAGATGCAATTACATCATCAAGTGGGGCAATGGCGATTGAGCTCCAGAAAACACCTCGGCCTTGCTCAAGAAGCTCGACGGCACTGGTAGGAGAGTGGCTACGACCAGCGACATGAGAGGTAATTGAGGACAGCAAGGTCTGAAGTAAGGCTGGTAGAGCAATCGGATCTTCGATAAGTAATCGAACGGTCATTTCGTATGCGAGCCGAGTCGTGGAGTAGCGGAATGATGGCACATGCTTTGGCGGCAGATGGATTAGATAAAGAGACCATTTGGGAAGCTTGCTCCAGCTCAGCATAAAGACCCTATAGCTACTTTTGGTCCTCCGCCTCACTTGGCTGTGTGACCCGATTACAAAGATACCTTTCCATGTTTTAATGACCTTGAACGATCAGGATGCACAGGTGGACGAAGCGCCAGTCCGTGGGGCGAGGAGAATGGTTTCGTTGATATCATCTATTCCATGGAGCTGCTTGTACCGATTCCAAAGTCCAAGTTCGTCCAAAGATTTAGGTAGTTCCGGATGCCTTGGTTGGCGAGACATCTTGGATGAACTGAACGGCCTCGCCGAGGTTAATCTCCGCAAACTGGTGGCATCCCGTGGTGAGGGAAAAAAATGCAAGGTCGTTCAAAGGCGTCAGCCGACCCGGATTCCCTGGACGACGTTGTATCTCTCGCGAGAATAATGGCCTCGTTGAGGTCCTATTTCCGCCTGGCTACTTGTGCCGAACGCAGAAGAGAATTGCGAGGATGTGCAAAGACATAGATCGATGCGGATTTCCTGATGGACAAAGTGCTAGTGAGTCTCTGGTGAGAACAATGGCTTCTTTGAGGTTCGATTTCCCTGAGATGTTGGTAACAGAAGCAAAGGTGAGCCGAAAGCATATCCAAGGACGGCGACGGTCTTGACGCCCTGAGCAAAGTGCCAAATGCATCTCGGATGACGGCAATGGCCTCGTTGAGGTCATGCATTCCTCCTAAGCGCTGGAAATGATGATATGCAAGCTTAAACAACGTGACAAACCGGTTGGTGTCCTGGGGGGCGGAAGATCCAGTACTTCACGATGGAGGACGAGTTGCCCCATCGTTAGTATCCGAAGTCTCGCCTCATTGATCGGATTTGGTGACAAGAGAGTTTGCCTCTGAAGGCAACTGTTCAGCTGGAAAGTGCGTCATTGCGCTAAGTACTCTCCATGACAGAAAGATTCAGAAACAAATACGTACCTTTCGAATCCAATAGGAAGGAATTAATGCGGGTTTCTGAAAAAGGCAACATAAACGCCAAGTCCAGCTCAAAACGGGCTGCGTACCATGCCACCATGAACTCCACGATTAGATCGAATATTGACTGACTTAGTATCGCGAATGCCTGGTGAGCGCTTGAGCGCCGCGGAGCATACGACGGACTGATGTTACCTACTGCTGCAGTCTGCGGACACCCCACAGACTCGGGTTCTTTACAGGACGAATGGCAGCCGCAATGTGGTTATATCTACTGCCATACAATAAACAAAGTTGACGGCGGAGGAGGATGGAGAGTCGACCAGTTCTGAATTGCCATCGGTACTCAAGGACGGATGGGAGAAAATTCCTCAAGTGTAGATTGGCACTGCAACATTATCAAAATTAGCCTGTCGAGGGCTTGGAGCGACGATTGCTTGCGGCAGAGAATGGACACGAAGGTAGACCATGGTGAATAGGAACTTGTGTCGAGTTGTTTGGACCTTCTCGGCGCTACTAGCCCAGGCAGCTGAGATCCCCGAGAGGCGGTCTTTCACAGCTATGCAAAATATTGTACGCGATCAGTGGCTTGGGTGTTTGCCCGGCTACAAAGCTTTGGAGGGACGCATTACCTCTGTTGGTACAGCAATAAAGAAATAGCTTAGGGGCTTGTCTTGGAAAAGAGAGCACAGGAACTAAAGGGTTCCCATAATTGTAAATTTATTTGTCTTCTATTACGTCGCAGCGGCGAGGATGCTGTGGATGATCAGTGGGCGGTGGGGGGTTGTCCTAGTAATATGCATGACTGAAAAGGGAGCGTAACCCCACGGCGTCCATATAAGAGTGGCCAAACCGACGGATAAGCCTCTGTACACCCTCATTCTGCGATGGCGGCGTACACACGAAACGAAAGTTCGCGCCCACGGAGAGGAAAGCCAACAGACTATCGCAATCGCCAAACGAACGCCTCTGCAGACTTGTCCTTTGTCTTAAAGGACCTCGAGGAACGTGTGGCGACATTTTCGGTCAACATCACGGGGTATGCCTCCGAGCTTGTTCATCTACGTCATGTCAAACCCGTAGCATCTTATTCGTGGGTCGATGCGCCCGTTCCAACCATTGTCGTCCCAGGTAGGCCCAACCTTTTGTGGCGTCTCGTTGTGGAAAGATCCTTACATGCCTTGATCCCAAAGGCTCGCCTTGGATCTGGGCAAATGAGCGTCCCCCAGTGAGGCAAGTGCCGCTCGACGCGGGGGTCCAGTACATCCATCATGACGCATCAAAGATGGGTAACCACTCCCCAATGTTGCCCCTCTTTGCTGCGATTGATGCGTTGCACGACGACTTTCCGTATAATGATCTCGATATCGTCACCGATCGTAATGGACTCCGAAAGTTGCTTCGCTACATTGAAAATGCAGGCGCGGATGACAACTTTCGAATTGACATCGATTTAGTTGGCAAAACATGCTTGTTTACGCGGCAGGAAGAGAGCACCGCGCTCGCTGCGCAGAACACTGGCTATGGCCACGAATATCTGAAGGCCGCCACCAAAGCCCCACCGGGCTGCGAGAAGATGCTTGACCATCACCGCATCATCACCTACGTGAGTTGTGATCGAGACCTCGAATACTTACCTCAAAGTCTCAAATGATGTTTGGTAGAAATTTGGGAGTCTGAAAATCTTGCTCAGTTTCACGGCAGACGCTTGCGTAGAGCCAAAGAATAAAGAGGACGACTTCCTCGCTTCGTTCTCGTCACTCAGCATTGGGGACAAGGCAGTGAAAACAACCGAGTCGTCCAAACCATCCCCTACCGATCTCAACATCAAGGTCACCTCACCTCGCACACTCGTCCCTCAATCGGAGTTGGTTGAGGTGAAGACGAGATCTGTCTATCGAGAACCAAACTGGAAAGAGATCTATCCCCAGCTATATTTATCACAGACTGCGTGGCTCTACTTGGCGAAGCACAGCGGAGGTGTCTTTCAACCTGTCCAGAAGATTTCGCTGACAGGCCAAGAAATGAAGCCATATGCGGAGATGATGGAAGGATCCTTTGCGAAGCTGAAGAACTTGCTAAAGGAGATAGTGAAGGCGGTGCGTGCACAGGGAGAGGGCGTCCCGCTGAGCTTAGTGCGTCAGGGAGGGAGGCTTTCCCTCTGGAAACGCAAGAAGGGAAGCGGAAAGCCTCTTGGGGAGGAGATCACGTCCAAGTTCAAGACGAAAGCGGTGTAAGTTAGTAGTTGGTGGCTGTGTCTTTGTACAATTAAGTCCAACCGAATAAAATGCGAAACAGTTGAACTCAAACACCTTTCCCTTGCCCATCAGAAAACCCATCATGTCGTCCGCAACCAAATCTTCGTCTCCCCTTGACCTCATGTTCTCCCAGGAGTTGATCTCCTCCGAGGTTTCGAAACTGTTACCCCCAGAGCTGACCGTGCGTGCATTCAATATCGTATCTGCCACCTCTAACCTTCCTGGAAGATTCGGCCCCTTGCATCGACAGACTACAGACGCGGTCACCTTGATGTCCTCACTGTGCTTTCCGTCGTCAACGACCTTGGTGAAGAAGCTTGGGTGAACCAGTTCCAAGCCATGCGTGCCGTTCCCGGGGCATACTACTCCCTTGTCATCGTTGACAATGCGAGCGATCGCATCGTTGGCGTCGGCACCGTCTTCATCGAACGCAAGTTCCTGCGTGGTTTCGGTAGCGTCGGACACATCGAGGACATTGCCGTGGATAAGAACCAACAAGGCAAAAAACTCGGTCAACGCATCATTCAGGCCCTCACGCACATCAGTGAGAGCAGTGGTTGCTACAAGACCATCCTGAACTGCAGCGATAGCAACATACGTAAGTGCTTGCTAACGTCGCGGGGAAAGAGCGGCGCGCTGATTCGCTCCTACTTGTCGTACACAGCCTTCTACCAAAAGTGCGGCTATGCAAAGAAGGAAAATGAGATGGTGAATATTGTCGTTATCGTGTCGTTGGCAGTCAAGCTGACTTTCTCTTAGGCCAAGTACGCGCCAGAACGCTCACAAGCACCCAGACTATGAACGAACCTTACTCACGCTTTACCCATGGACTCCTGCATACCTACATCTATCTTATTTCCGCTGGTTTACGGTACCTAGTCGTTTCGTCACGATCCTGGACATTGGCGTCAAACCCTGTATCATCAGTCCTTTGTAGATACCGAAAGGCATCTGGTTTTCAATCGACGGCAGGCGATTCCAACAGCAGCAAAAAGTATAGCATGCATGCGTGCATCGGTTATATCATGGTGGAACGTGCGATACATGGGAGGGCCAATAACATCCATACAAATCCGCTTATCGGCCACCCTTGCCACCCTTCATCTGCTGCTTCGAAACCCTTGGTGCGGTGTTGACCGGTGCCCGGGTGGTAGGCTGCGGTAAGGAACGCCGTTAGCAACGCAAAATGTCGGAGAGGGTCAATCACGGCGAACCTTTGCCTTCTTCGATTCCTTTTCCTTCTTCTCGGTCTTGGCCTTCTGGATGGCATCGACCCGTGCCTGCGTGCGGATAGCTGCGGTCTGGTTCCGCTTGGCGGCGATGGCAGCAAGGTCAGCACCGACGATACCACGTTGGTGCTTGACGGTTCGGCGTGAACGCTTCTTGGCGACTTCCTCAGTGATACCCTTTTTGTGCATACGACGGTACACTTGTGTCCAGGCAATTTTACGAGGGTTTTTGCGTTGGATGAAGAGGGAGGCGTTCTTGGAGTTAGCGAAGCGGAAGATCTAATGCTGTTGGTTGGAGATCCATATGGCAATGGAGACTTGGTGAGAGACTCACCTTGGAGTCTCCGCGAACAAAGAGTTTACCCTTTGCAGGGTAGATCTTGTAGCCCGAGAAAGAGTCGATTTCGAGCTTCTGTACTCCAAAGATAACAGGTCCGCAAGGGTCTCATCACATCGTGAGCAAATACACGTACCATCTGTAGAGTGAGGGCGGCGGAGACGCAAAATAGTCAGCAGAACGATTCAATCTAACTTGACAAGATCACAGGCAAGGCGAGCGTGGTCTATCCAGCACCTCATCGCTTCATCCAGCCATCAAACGACGGGATTTCAACTTGGAAGCTCCGGGGAAAGCGACGTATATGTCTTGCGGAACATCCGTACCACATAGAAGCATGAATTCGGGCTTACCTTGAAGAGTTTTCTGGGACTTGCTGATTTTGTTGTACCGTTGTACGAGGGAAGGTGCGCTGTGGCGGAGGTTGAACCTCGGAGTATGCCGACGACAAATCAAGAAATTCCGAAGCCTGAGCGTCTCTTCCATCCTAAACTGCTAGTATGGGCGGTGACACGGACAGTTGGGGTGACAAGAGGTACATCTCATCTATCTCGTGTTCAATGCTGCTATCCCTTTCGATTGAACAGATGAGCTTTGGCGCTTGTCTGATGAATTCAGTGAAGATATGTCATGAATTTGTCCTATACAGGAATGGTCCTCAGTGGAGTCTGTGCTTACTTATGATATCTCCTCCTGCTAGGTGAGTCACGTAACCAGGCGAACAGTCTGGTTCCCGAAGGTCGTAAAAAGCCATATAACTTAGACATATGCTTCATCCACGCGGACCTGGACGCTGTGTTGCTTTTTCAACTCCAATGCTAGGCGATTTTTAGCCACGGGGAATGGATATGGCCCCACCTCTTTCCAGCTGTCTATCAAGAGGGGTCCGAGCGCAATCTGGAGTGCAGCTCGGCCCCAGATCTGTATATCCCCATACAAATAGGTGACTTGGCTGCAAGAGGAAGCTTGAAACCACCGCCTCTGATTACGCAACGTAGTGACCAATGGTGCTGCGCGCCGTGGCCCAAGATACGCATGCTTTCAATCTAATCTATGACCAATATGGTTCCAGAACCGGGCATACAAATGAATTATTTGCCTTTGCACCACCGCATTATCTACGACTAGATCGTTCTGATGGAAGAATTTTGCCACTCACAATTCAAACTATCATTTGCGCCGCGGAGATTGTCCGCATGGACAGCGTGCTCTCGTTATTCGTCACGCGGTTCCGCTATCCTGGGGAATAGACCTGTGTCTGGGACTCCTATCCGTAATTCAGCAACGGGGACAATCGGTGCTTTTAAAATTCGAGGCAAAACATACTAGATATCCCATCCATCGGCATAGAACTTTCCTTTGCGCATCTCTGCTTTTTCCGCGACTTGCAAAGCTTCCAGTACTTGTGGCGATAAGCTTGAACTTCCTGCCAAGGCCATTCCCACAGGTGCGGCGATCTCGATTGATTGGGTGAAAAGCATCCTAAATATGGTTTAGTCTCCTGTGTTATTGCATTGAAAACCTTGAGTACGAAAGGAGAATGTGGGGCTTTGATCGCAAAGATATGTAACGTCATGTTTAACGCTCTGACGTGGCCTGCTAAGCTCTGAGCTCCACGTGCCCCTTACAATGGTTTTCCCATGAACAGGACAACGTATGTCGTAAGTTCTCTATCTTCAGCATCAATCTGGACAAGCGCTTGCGTTGACGCTGTGAACCTATCCACGGTCATCACAGGGGAGGACGAGTACTTGCAATTATGGATTGGATAGGGAGCATGTTCTTTTGCACTTGGTTCACTGTAAGACCACAGCGGTATCTGATAATCTCGAAAACCGGGCCCTTTGTTACCGCCTCCACCTACCTCTCTGCCCCCGGATTTTTTCTGCGCATTTTTCCACAGCTGATACTATTCACGTGGCTCAGACGTTCGGTTCTGATTGTCCATTTGACAGTGAGATCTGCGCTTGCGCAAATGATCGCCCAAAACCAATAGAGACTATGTTTTACATGGCCCAACGGATTGCGCTCTGTTCCTCTGGTTTAAAGGACTGAAAGCGTCCCCTGACAAGCGAGCGAACAAGCCTCGATCATGGATGCGTGGCAAGTATGTGCATGTCCTCTATGTACACATCATCTGGATCAACATGGACTCGTGTCATTCACACCCTGTTGCGTGCGATGGGAGTATACACCCTCGACAACGTCCGCAGATGCGAGACCCTGTTGGTATCGAATCCTTGTGACATGGACACGACTCCAGCACTGAATTTGACTGTCGAGCCATGTGTCCTGAGGGTATCCTTGTCCCATGCTCTCCCAGAGATCACTCGGAGGATCAACATTTGGGGTGATATGCACTACAACAAGTCACGCTTAGTTTATCCACCATTAAAATGAGACAACGTACCATCATCAAGATATACACACTGACGAACGCCGCCGATGTCGAACTTCCCATTCCCAACGACACTAAAAAGGCGACTCCTGTGAGTGTGTGTGGGAGCACAGATTCGACGATGACCGCCGCGACGGAAAAATAGAACGACGCGTATTCGTGTCCGAGATATTCTTGGACTGCCCAACCGTGACGCAGTATACGGTAGCATATCATGCACGTCAAGGTCGTGTTCAGGAACACCGAGACAGTGTAATACGCGAAACCGAATTGAGATGCGACGCCAGTGAAGAAGTCGCCCCCTGGCGAACTGGAGGTCCAATCGACCAAAAATCCTAGGGCTAAGTGGACATGGAATAAAGCACAAGGGGACTGTTGAGGATAATTACTTACCAAGGGTAGCCAACCACAGGGTGATAGGCACGATGATGGCCCTATAACTATTCCATATAACTCGACAGCGGTAGATCTGGGACCAACCATGTACCAGTGAGCATGCATCCTTACATCATGGTATACGTCTTACCATGAGAGCATCCGTCATGAGCTGAAGCACGATGGCCGCTGTCGTCCCCCAGTCAATGTACCAATCTGAGATGTTTTCCTTCCAGTACGCATCAGGACCCCCCGGATATTCAGTGTTCAGCAACCACATTTTTTCGCCAAAGATCGCCTCAGAGGCCACCCAGACCGTGACCAAGAATACCATCATACTGCTAAAGAACGCGTAAAACACATTGGCTTTCTTGGACGCTCCTCCGCGGGTCAATAAAGCGCGTATGGTCTTGAAGTAAAGGAGTAACTCAACGCCTGCACGGACAAACCTGAATAAGGATTATCTGATATCGCTGTAAGACTCACCGTATAGGATATTCTGTATGTTGATCCCGATGTAGACCGAATTTTGGAATACACCCCCATCTGACATGGAATCCGAGGATGATGTGATCATGGTCGCAAGTGGGAGAGGAAATCTACCTCATTGACTTTATATCCCGCGGAACTTCCTTGGCTCTCCCTGAAGGCAACCTTAACTGAATAGGTCCAGATGCTAGGCAACTTGGCGGGAGCGATGCCACCCTGGTATCCTTCGGAACCTTCCGTGGAAAATCGAGAGAAACTAGAAGACACAACGTTAGTCGTCACGTACAAGTTTCGACTTTGCGTTCTCGGCAGCACAGAAAGTCGTACCATCACTGTTATGATGACATCCGACTCAGCATATGCGAGGCTCATGTACCGTCTTCCTCCCAAAGGCCGTGCTGCCAAGTTGTACAAACGAAAGTGAAAACATTCACACGGATCCCAGCGGCGTACCTTGCATGCTGCATGCTCGGCGATAACAGGAAGCTTTTTGGGTACTAAACTGAATATGCACTGCAAAGTATACTTAGTTCTTACTGTGGGATTATAATCCGCGGGGTAGAACATTCCGCGTATCGAAGGGAGCCCAACCTGTGGAAGTACCGAATATCAATAACTCAGGGATGACGGGTACCAACGAACTTTCATTTGCACAGAAGTTCGATGAACGGATGTTCAGAAAGCCGACCGTGACTAAGCGATCCCAGTAATGTTTTATAACGCGACGTACTGTAGTCTTCCCAAATGGAAGTCGGTGGGTCCTTTTTCCAGATTTGAAGAGGTGCTACTAGACGATCAATGAAGCCTGCATATTTTCAGATCAGTGAAGCAATTAGGATCCTGACAAATGAACTGGGTAGGTCGTGTAGGTATATGACTCGCTCACCACACACCTGAGGAAGGGTCACCGTATCTGCTCAGACACCAAGCCTGTGGCGACCTGAACTTGTGACAGGGGGCCGACGTCGGACCAAGCCTGAGCCAAAAAAAGGATCGTTTGCCATTGGCTGGAGAGTATCTGGCATGTGCAGCCAATCGGACTTCGAACTCCGCCAGGGGAGCGCCTTGGGATTGTCAGATCGACATACATGATCCGAAGGTCCTCGCGAAAGGTATGACAATCCAGAATCCGAATGTTTGCGGCCCCAGTCATCGGATCAATAGTGGGCTTCAGGAACTTTATGCCCACGACAATTTCTCTTACGGTACCTTCGTGGGTGTGGTAAAGGACAGGCTGGCCAGTCTCTCCTCCAGCACCCTCAGGAGGAAGCATGAAAACATCTATGTCCGTCTCAATTTCATAGTGGCAGATAGAGATGAAATGCGAATCGGAGAATAGCATCCAATTGGCATCCGAGGGTCTGTAATGAATCATGATATTCATCACACAAGTAAGTAACAACATACCCCATACAATGGCGGGACTGTATAGAATAAGCGTGTCCGCGTATCAAACACGAACTGATCTGGCTCTGCCGGAATGAAGAGAAATCTGGAACTCCCAGCCAGAAACACTCTGGACAATCGGCTTTCGACCTGAGGGTCTAATCGCACAGCTCGCCAGTGTCGTAATTCCGCCGGAATTCCAACACCTTCCTGTACGAGAAATCATCGATATAAGAGGCTTTTCTCCAAAGACCACGGCGAGACATACCACTCTGGTGAACGACGGAAAAACTTCAAAATCACATAGAACATACAGTCTCCTTCGGCGGATACGATCGATTGCACATTCCAGCTTGTCACATTGGTTTCCTGCTCGCAGAGGGCCTGCTGCCCGTGTGCCTTGGCGACAGGATCGACGTCATGCAATATGAATCGTCTTCGCGATTCGCACACAACGAGCCACCGCCCACAGATGACTTTAGGATCCGCATGTGGTCGAGAATTTTCGATCGTGATGGTCGGACATGCGCGCATTGGCCGTGTCGTCCATGATTCTGCAAGCTGCGCAGCTTTGCAAAGCGTCCACTCGATAGACGTCCTGGATTGGGTGGGAAATGGGCCAGGGGGACGCGGGAAACGAACTTCTTTATACAAGGTTTTCCAGAGTGCCGTTTCTTGGGTGATGGCATAGAATCCCTTTGAAACCTACCAGAGCAAGAGAGGGAATCGGGAATGAGTACAGTGTGAGAGCAAGTAGACTTGCCGTCCGCCATCGGATAATATCCTGAGGAACAGAATGATATAAAATCAGCAGGACAAGTTCTGCTAGAAATCTCGACTGGGTGAACGTGGTGGTGGTGGTTATCAAAGGCTTGTCCAAATTTGTATTTCCTTGGATCAGTAGCTTCATTATCATCACGTACCGGGAATCTCCTGAGTACTTGGGTCTAAGAGCAGGAATCGTGTGACGTGTCACGCAGTGCCTGTGACTTGTTTGCCGCTCACTGCCTCACGTCTCATCCCATCATTGAGCGCAGTCAACAACCAGCCTTATTATAAACCCTTTCATCTCCCTTTGTACGGTGAGTAAAAAACACAACAGTCTCCTTTTTACTCATTCACTTTTGCGCAGATTCATCATGTTCGTGTCCCCCGTATCCATGGCCCTACCGTGTCTTATGTCTCTCAAAACCCTAGGTCTGAACCTTACGACCCCTACCTCCCTCGCAATGGCTCTGCATCCAACCCGTCTGGATCTCAGGGTAATGCAAAAACCGCAGCCATTCAACAGCAAATCGACGACACCGTTGGAATCATGAGGGAGAACATCACAAAGGTTGCCGAGAGAGGCGAGCGGCTGGATTCGCTCCAGGACAAGACCGGTCAATTTCTCCGTCATCGCGATGCGTCTAGATTCCCATAAAATTCAACAGATAATCTTGCCGTATCCGCCCAAGGCTTCCGTCGTGGAGCAAACAGAGTGCGCAAGGTGAGTTTCGTTGTTCTCTCGCATAGCTTAACGCTGACTGGCTTTAGAATATGTGGTGAGTTTTCTTGTTTTATGGCTTCAGTTCCCCTTCTCACTCCCGGTGGCTCTAGGTGGAAGGATATGAAGGTGGAGTCGTGTTGTCGTGCAAGGCAAGAAGACTAACTCGGTTTCCAGATGCGTATCATTATAGGCTTCGCAGTGGCCATTATCATTGTCATCATTGTTGTCAGTATCGTCAAAGCAACTCACAAATAGATGTTGGGTTGTTCTTGCATGTCTACTTGCCACAAGTGCTCCATATTCTTGTCGTGTTGTATCTATGGCGCGCCTTCCTAATATGTTTCGGTTCTTCTCTGTCTAGTATTGTGCTCGTCGAACAGAACGCTGGACCTGTAGTTATTGACCCTAGCCTGAATTCAATTTGTTGTGTTAGTCATGATACATGATGTGGCGTTCCCACGAGAGTGATCATAGCAAAAGTTGTTTCTTGACCTCCACCTTTGTTCCTCTCCACGAATTACTACACCCTTGTTTACTATTTCGCGGCTTTCGTGCCCGTGCCTCTCCTTTATCGCTACGTTACCTTACATTCTACATGCCAGAATGTTTACCCATGGCCACAGGCAATCTGTCTCTGTGTCCCAGAACTACAAAGCCCAACTTGCTAATGCCTATAACGAACTCGGGAAGGAGCTCGCTTCCCAAAAGATTAGGGTAATAGGTAATTACACCCTTGGGAAAGTCATCGGAGAAGGCAAGTCTTCTTAACCCTATGACAGGCAATCCAAGTCCTGATAAGATCCCACAGGAGCCTATGGAAAAGTGCGCATGGGCACCCATCGTCTGACATCCGCCCGCGTCGCCATCAAGCAGATCCCAAAGGCAATGTCTGCCTCCCTCACCCGTGAAATACATCACCACCGCCAGCTTCACCATCCACACGTTACCCAAATGTACGAAGTCATTGCTACCGAATCACATATATGGATTGTCACAGAGCTTTGTTCGGGTGGCGAGCTCTTTGATTACCTCGCTGAAAAGGGTCGCTTGTCCGAAGATGAAGCCAGAATATTTTTTGGCCAGTTGTGTCTCGCCGTCGCCTATCTGCATGACAAGGGCATCGTGCATCGTGATCTCAAACTCGAGAACGTGTTGTTGGATGAACGGTGTCGAGTCAAACTCGGTGATTTCGGCTTCACGCGTGAATACGAGAAAGGAGCATATATGGAGACCTTTTGTGGTACCACCGGGTATGCTGCTCCGGAGGTACTACAAGGTAAGAAATACCTCGGTCCGGGTGAGTGGCGTTCCAGCTGTGCCGTATATCTAAGTAGCTCAATTACATACAGAAGTGGACATTTGGTCCATGGGGGTGATTCTTTATTGCCTTTTGACGGGTACACTGCCGTTCGACGACGACGACGAAGTTATGATGAAGCAGAAGGTTATCAAAGGGGAATTCGAAGATCCAGAATGGTTGTCCAGAGGTTTGATACATTGATTGCTTCCTTGAATTATTGATTTTTACTGTCTCTCATAGACGCTCGTCACCTGCTTCAGAATATCTTGCAAACTGATCCATCGAAACGATTGACGATCCCTCAAATTCTGGCATCCCCTTGGTTTACCTCACGGTCCACTGTCGTTTCTACTACGGATGTGCAGGATAATGTCCCTGCGTCTCCATCGCCTGCTCGCACTGCCTTTCCACTGAGCGTGAAGTCCACCGAGGACGAAGCAGGAACGCAGGATACAGAACAAGTCGTGTCATCCGCGACTTCTGCTACTTCAGAAATGACCTTCCTCTCTGCTTCCTCCGAGCTTCTACCGTCCACACCAACAACCCCCGATGATAAAGCCTCTGATCCGTTCCTAGATTTTTCCAAATCTGTTCCTGTCCAGATTCATTCAAACCCAAGTCAAAGCACCATTACTAAAGGTAACCGAGGGTCAAAGGACACAAAGATGCGGCTGCCTGAACTTGTAATTGAAGAGAAGGGGAAAGACAGCGCAGCGGAAGTGACACCATCGCTCTCACACCCTACTCGGGTTCCACCACATCCAACTCGTACGCCTGCTCGCACGAAACGCCGTTCTGTGTCGTCGACGCTTTCAGATGGGAACAGCCCAACGCCACGCGACAAACCCACTGCATCCCATCCTCCTCAGGACTTTGCATGTCTCCTCAGCACACCTGCGCCGATCATTTTCTCGACGCCCGCGGAACGCGAGTTACTAAACACATTGAGCACGATGGGCTTTGACACTGCTCAAATTGTACACTCGGTTATCTCGGATGCATGCGACTCGGCAGGAGCACTCTGGTGGATGTTGATGCGTAAGCATGAGAAACGGATTGTCGGCGAGGTTCGTGCTATTTCCCCAGGTCCTATCATTGAACCAGCTGGGGAGGGATCCAAGCGACGCAAAGAGAAAGAAGGCGAGCGATCATCCGATTCTCGGAAGAGATACAAACGTGGCGTCGCGGTCCAAACCGATGATCACCCTCCTGCATCTGCCCCTCCGGAGTTTGCAGTTGTACCGCCTACCCCAACAGCTCCGGCAGTCCGTCCAACCACCCCTCCTCGCGCAAAATCACCATTTCTGTCGCCTTCGCCGACTACCAACGAATCTTCTTTGCGCTCAAATCAATCTACTCCTAGCGGGAGCTATAAGGGACTAGAGAGCAAGGATAGAGATTTTCTCAAGTTGAAGAGGGATGGCAAAAACCGCTCAGGGAGTGTCAGCATCATGCAACGGGCGACAACAGCCCTTGAAGCGGCTGGTCTTGTGCGCAAGAAGTCGACGGAGGCCGTGAAGGATCAGCGCGATGGTCAACGAGAGAAAGAGAAACCGCGAGAAAACGATAAGACGCATACTGGGGACGATCCCCGTAGCTCCCACGGTAGTGGCGGTTCGTCCAAATTGACCAAGTCGCCACCAGTGAGGGCAAAGGATGCAGTACCCACATCCTCATCGCCTCCGCCTGATCTACCCGCTATACCTGGGTCGCCGTGGGTCATGGCTGGTGACCAGACGTCGCCACCCGTTGGGTATGCGCCGACTCCTGCGAATTCACCAGGCGACACGTTACGTGCCCTCCCCAATTACACTGAAGATGGAAGGCGAGTGGTCGCTCCCAACAGGAATCGCGCGAGCCTACTGTCTACGTTTCGTCTCTGGTTCCAAGAGGACAAGAAGGGAAAACGGAAAGAGGTTGTGCAACCGCTGCCACAGGGTAGTAACCGTGGGTTGCAGTATTCACGGTCTTTGGTTGTCCCAGCCCCACCATCCATGTCTCCTAATAAGAATACAGTCAAGCGGCGCCCGAGTGGAGGCGGACGAGGTCGCCGTATTAAACGCCACTCTGCTTCATCCCGTCGATCCAGCAGCGTCAATTCTCGCAGGTCGTCCAGTAATTCCGCTCAGATCTTCATGATAGAGCAGCCGCATACACTTGACCAGATCCCTTCCGTCCAGTCGTTCGGTGCAGAGACGCCTAACTCTGAGAGAGGGGATCACTCGTCACGCCCATCTTCTGTACACAGCTTTAACGTTGGTATTCCCCGCCATCGCAAATCCCCCTCCACGGGTTCCAATGGTTCAGCATATTACCGTACCTCCTCACCATTACCCAAATACAACCATCGCAGGGCTGGTTCTTCTTCCTCCACGCGTGTTGTACGCCATATTCAGAGTGCGCCTGGAGGCGCCCGTCCCGCACATCACCGATCGAATTCAGCAGCTTCCTCAGTACATTCCTTCTCATCTTCACGACCTACATCGTTCTATGAAGCTTCAGAGAGCGAGGCGACGCGGACGAGTTCGCCATTCAAGGGTTATCCTTCTAGACGCTCATTAGACGATAGCACTCCCAGACGAGGTGCAGGCACCTTCATCGCCCAGAAGCGTCTCACACCGTTTACCAGCCCCCACACTTCTTCATTTGGGCGTACGTCATGGAAGAAGAGCTGGGGACATGAGCCTCCCGGATGGCAAAGTCGGAGCACTCACCTTCCCGTTGAAGTTCTGGCTATCTCTCCAGCGCCTGATATCAGGGATGTGTTCAGTGCGGGACGGCCGAGTCTGAGTATGGGAGATGAGAGCGACTGGGTGGACGAGGATGAGAATGTACCAGAGTTTGCTGGAGGACTCGGCCAAATGCCTGGAAGCGCAACGAGTTCAAGCACGAGTTCATATTTGGCGCTAGAGTCGCCAATCCCGCTGGTGAAGTCGCCACCCCCAAGGAATTCCAGCGGACACACACGAACGGGCAAAGCTCGTGCGAACACTGTTACTGGCGTCGTGGGGAGACAGAGGGGAGGCCACTCACCGGTTGGGAGGTCCTCGCCTGCTCCTGGACAGGGTGAGATAAATTTTGAAGGCCCGGAAGCGAGAGGCGGGCGGTGGCAGCTACCTGGCGCACGCGGTCATGCCTTTAAACATGCCATCCAAGAAGAAGACGAGGATGAAGAGGAATGAGGTTAGAAGAGGTGTGCGTTGTTGGCTTATTCTGTTTCATGGTCATGGTTATTCTGCGTTGTGTTATCGAGCATCATGGATTCTGCGCGGTGCGTGTTTACCATGCATTCTACACTGGTTTGGCTTCCCTTGTTTTGGTTTTGTTGGTTCTGCTCTATCGTCTACATTGCTATTCGCTGATCGCGCGGCCACTTGTGGTCCCTCACGCACTTTATCTCCATACTGCATCGCATTTTCTTTTCCTCTTGTCTTTACGCTTTATTTCATGGGCTTTTCTTGGTACTGGCTACGGATTTTTATCTCCTTTTCTTACTGTGATGAAGCGTTTCAAGGTCAAATCCTGCATAGTATGCCTATTTTTATGAGATACCCCAGCTTATCTTCATCTTATACTCGCTCAAAAGAACATCTGGTTGTGTATTGGTGATCGTGACGAGGAGAAGAAGTGACGGGTCGCGTATGTCACGTCACATGTAGTCACATCGTTGCTTGCACGCGAGACTTCATTGAAGGCTGCTTTTCTCACTCACTCAATGGTTCGCGGGCGCAATTTCGGCTTGCGTGGAGGACGTGGAGGACGCTCCGGCTACAGGGGAAACACCAGTTTTCGTGGGGGTCGTGGCCGAGGAAGAGGTGGGCGAGGCGGTACAACAAACGGGAACGCACCGGGAGAGGGCCCAGCCCCGCAACGCGAAGATGACGGTACACAGCTCGCTGAGCGATTCGAGCAAGTCCGCTTGTGCGACGAAATCGATGAGAAGCTTGGGTTCGCGCTGTTGCAGGAGGGCGGCCGCAGAGAGGGCTGGCTCATCAATATGCATCCGACGCTGGTCAAGGATCCCGAGTATCCTGGGGGAAAGGCTGCGGTAGACTTTTACTTCATACAGGACGACGGTGGTTCGTTCAAGTGCACGATGCAGTACGAGCCTTACTTTTACATTGCGTGCAAGGTGGGAGCGTTCGACGTCTTGCTTTTATGGGCGTGCTAACGGGTTGTATGATGATCTTAGAGTGGTTCGGAGGCAAGCGTCGAAGAATGGCTCATGAAGCGGTACGAAGGTGTCATTCTCAAAATCGTACGCGACAGAAAAGAAGATCTCAAGTTGCCGAATCATTTAATGGGACATCGGAGGCTTTACCTTCAATTATGTTTTAGGAACGTGTCGGATCTTCTTGCCGTCCGACGCGACATTGCTCCCCTCGCGCTTGAAAATGGTGCCAAACGAGGAGCCGTCGATGCCTACGCGGAAGTCGTCAATGCCACCGCAGGTCCCAGTACGAACATGGAACTCGAAGGCGAATGGACGGAAATCGGCGGAAGTATCAACGGTGGCAGCTTCAGGGAACGGGATCCTCGCGAGTGCATCGTCGATATTCGCGAATTCGACGTGCCCTATTACTTGCGTGTGGCTATCGACAACGAACTGCGCGTTGGGTTGTGGTACGCAGTGACGTTTAATGCAGGGAAGCCGAGCTTTTTGCAGATCACGGAGCGCGTTAAGCGTGCAGATCCAGTCGTCATGGCATACGATATCGAGACGACGAAGGCACCCCTCAAGTTTCCTGACCAAGCGCTTGATCAAGTAATGATGATTTCGTACATGGTTGATGGTCAGGGGTACCTCATCACGAACCGCGAGATCGTGAGTGAGGATATTGAGGACTTTGAATATACCCCCAAGGAAGGGTATGAAGGTCCATTTACGGTGTTTAACGAGAAAGATGAGGTGTGTCGTTTATCCACAATGAAACGCAATCGTTGACTGGTGCTGACTCGGTTAGGCTGCAACGATTACGCGATTCTTTCAACACATCCAGGACGTGAAACCTACGGTTATAGCCACGTTTAACGGCGATTTTTTCGATTTCCCATTTCTTTGTGCAAGAGCGATAGTCAATGGTATCGACATGTTCTTAGAGACTGGATTTGCAAAGGATTCGGAGGACGAGTTCAAGAGTCGGTGTTGCGTCCACATGGATTGCTTCCGGTGGGTCAAACGCGACTCGTACCTGCCTCAAGGTAGTCAGGGCCTGAAGGCGGTGACGACAGCAAAGTTGGGGTATAACCCAATCGAGTTGGATCCTGAATTGATGACCCCGTACGCTAGACCTCGAGTCATCAACCAACATTCATGCTGATGATCAATTTTCAGATATGCGATGGAGCAGCCTCAAATCCTTGCTCAGTACTCCGTCTCTGATGCCGTAGCGACTTATTATCTCTACATGAAATACGTGCACCCATTCATCTTCTCGCTGTGCAACATCATCCCACTGTGCCCAGACGAGGTTTTACGAAAAGGAAGCGGAACGCTTTGCGAGACGTTATTAATGGTATGTAGACCTACCAATAACGCTTAGGCCTCTATTAATAGTCGACCTAGGCGGAAGCGTACCGAGGACATATCATCATGCCAAATAGACATGAAGATGCTCACCTGAGCATGTTCGAAGGGCATTTGCTGGCCTCAGAAACTTATGTCGGAGGACACGTGGAAGCCTTGGAGGCTGGTGTGTTTCGCAGTGATATCTCCACAGACTTTAAGATCGTCCCTGCAGCTGTTGATAAGGTTCGTTGTAGTCTACGTATGATGTCGCGCGTACTAACTGCCAACTCAGTTGATCGAAGATCTCGACGCTGCCCTTACGTTCCACATCATCCAGGAGTCGAACGAATCTCTGGAAGACGTCACTAACTACGACGAAGTCAAATCTCAAATTCAATCCGCTCTCGAGCTCATGCGAGATAACCCAAAGCGGACCGACAAGCCATTGATATACCATCTTGATGTCGCTGCAATGTACCCCAACATCATGTTGTCGAATCGGCTACAGCCAGATTCCATGGTTGACGAGTCGGTTTGTGCAGTATGCGACTACAATCGACCGGCGAAGAAATGCGACAGAAGACTCGAATGGGCTTGGAGAGGCGAATTCTTCCCTGCACACAGGGACGAGTATAACATGATTCGACACGCGCTGAACCAGGAAACCTTCCCTCCCAAGAAACCAGGGGGACCGCAGCGGAAGTTCGTTGACCTGACGGAGACGGAACAGACGGCGCTTTTGCACAAGCGACTTGGAGACTACTCCCGCAAAGTGTATAAGAAGACCAAAGATACGAGGGTCGAGACACGCGAGGCCATTGTGTGTCAGCAGGAAAACCCATTTTACGTCGACACCGTGCGCCGTTTCCGTGATCGCCGCTACGAATACAAGGGGCTCCTTAAGACGTGGAAGAAGAATCTCGACACATATGTCGGTGAGGGTCGTTCGCTCGCGGAGGTAGATGAGGCGAAGAAGATGGTTGTAGTCTACGACTCGTTGCAGCTCGCCCACAAGTGCATCCTCAACTCGTTTTACGGGTACGTCATGCGTAAAGGCGCACGCTGGCATTCGATGGAGATGGCGGGAATTACTTGTCTCACGGGCGCGACGATCATTCAGATGGCTCGTGCATTGGTGGAGCAGATCGGTCGTCCTCTCGAGCTGGACACGGATGGAATTTGGTGCATGCTCCCAGGCGTGTTCCCGGAGAACTTCAAATTCAAATTGAAGAACGGCAAAGCTATTTCCATCTCGTATCCATGTACGATGCTCAACCACCTCGTCTACGCGCGGTTCACGAATCACCAATACCATGACTTTAACCCGGAAACTGGGGCGTACGACATTCATTCCGAAAACTCTATCTTTTTCGAACTGGATGGGCCATACCGCGCAATGATTCTCCCCTCGTCAAAGGAGGAAGACAAACTACTCAAAAAGCGTTACGCGGTGTTCAATGATGACGGTTCTCTCGCAGAACTCAAAGGGTTCGAGGTTAAGCGACGTGGCGAACTCCAGCTCATCAAAATCTTCCAATCGCAAATCTTTGAGAAATTCCTGCTCGGTACCACCACTGAGGAGTGCTACAGTGCTGTCGCAAATGTCGCTGATCAGTGGCTTGACATCCTTTTTTCTCACGCAGAGACTCTCTCGGACGAGGAGCTTGTCGAACTCATCGCAGAGAACAGAAGTATGTCGAAGACACTTGCCGAGTATGGTGGGCAAAAGTCCACGTCAATCAGCACCGCCAAAAGGCTTGCCGAATTCTTGGGCAACCAAATGGTGAAAGACAAGGGCCTCGCTTGCAAGTTCGTCATCTCTGCCAAGCCTAATGGTGCTCCCGTCACCGAACGAGCCGTCCCGATCGCTATCTTTTCGGCGGAAGAATCTGTCAAGCGAAGCTACCTCCGAAAATGGCTTAGAGATCCTGGGCTCAGCAACTTTGAACTTCGCTCAATCTTGGACTGGGAATACTACATCGAGCGATTGGGATCCGTGATCCAGAAACTGATCACTATTCCCGCAGCTATGCAGGGTGTCTCGAACCCTGTACCGAGGATCCGACATCCTGACTGGTTGCATCGCAGAGTTGCAGGGGCTGTAGACAAGTTCAAGCAGAACAAGATGACTGACTTCTTCTCTGTCGTTCCGCGGAAGGTGCGAGAGGACGGAGAGAACGATATGGAAGACTTTGGGGCACAGGGACATCCTGACAAAGGACGTATTGCCGTCGTGAGCCGTAAAGCAACGCGGAAGCCAAGTCCTGAGGCTGAAGAAGATAAGGCGAATAGAATTCCTCTTCCAGATCCCTGCCTAAACTACTCAGATTGGATAAGGGCAATCAGACCACGCTGGCGTAAAATGCGCGAGGCACGCTTAGGCGGAGAGACGTCTTCAGTGGTCCCTTCTATGTTTAGAGGAGCACGGATACGAACGACACAACGCTGGGACATCGTGCAAATCCGACAGAGCAAGATATCTGGACGCTTTACATTATGGGTTTCCGTCGACGGAGAACTGACGTCGGTTCCCCTTCGCATTCCGAGGCAATTTTACCTCCATTTCAAGAATCCGCCGAGGGACGAGCTATTCCACACGGAGTACTACCAGCTGGAGAAGGTCACGCGACACCTCCCGAGAGATATGCCCTGCAACAACTTATACAAAGTGGTCGTGAAAGAGGACGTTTACGAAGACATACAGGAACATTTCACAGACTTGACGAATGACCCGAATGTCGATGGTGTGTTTGAGAGGCAGGTAGGTGTCACATTCAGCACCACGCAAGCTTGGCGCATTTTTTGATGATACACTAGATTCCACTAGAGATGCGAGCCTTGCTCAAGCTGGGAAAGACATGTACTGTCGATGAACCAGGATTGACTCTCAATAGAGCTCAGACCATGGGAGTTGACCTGAACCAACTTGATCGCGCAAATCCCTCCCTTTCCCGGAATGCGTACCTTGATGGTGGGCGTGGCAAACACCTATTCTTCTATCATGCTTGTTCGCAAAGCGCTCCGATCCATGTGTTTGCGCTCTTCCTTCCTAGTGGCGCGGTCAAACTGCATCTAGTGGACCCTGCAACACGCCGTCAAGGTATACCCCGTCTACAAGAATTATATACGGATCTCTTAAAGAAACGGCGAGCTCATTGCGGGGACCCTGCCTCTATGCAATATCCGCCTTCTTGCGAATTCACTACGGCTTACCACAGCAAGGACGTTTCCGCTCTTAAGGCGATTTCTCGCGAGCTCGGACTCTTTGAAGATTTATCATACTCCGTCATAATTTCCTCGTCGAAAGAGCAAGTCTACTTCGACGCGCACGTTCCCAAACTCTCGAGATTTCCTGTCTTATTGATGCCCAAGGTCAAAGTTCATCATACCCTTGACGTCTTTCCTTGGCAGACGCATGTCGCTCAAAAGATGCTACTCCGCTATCTCCATTGTGGTATATGGCTCGATCGTACTATCGCTCTTTCGGACTACTACGACGTTCCTATTGGACACATCGACGGTGATCAACCTTTGGCTCTGTCTGATATCAGTTTCGCTCGGCGGCTGATACAGCAGGACATGGTTCTCTGGTGGTCGCCCACGGAGCGTCCAGATCTCGGTGGCAGGGAAGCTGATAATCGGCCGACTGAGGAACTACAGAACACAGAATTCACGACTCTTGGATGCTATTCCAACGTATGCCTCGAGATTACGGTTCGCAATTTAGCTGTCAACTCCGTCCTACATTCCGTCGTGGTGAACGAGTTAGAGGGGAGTGGTGGTACGACCGCTTTTGACTCCACGTCTCGCACCTTGAACGCGTACAGCCGGGGCGAAGGTCAACGCGATCTTTCCCTTGGAGAGTCGAATGTCTCCACATTGATGTTCGGCATCATGAAGTCGATGATCAAGACCTGGCTTCTCGACAAAATCCAGTGCAACTTCGAAAGTCCTGCGACCTTGGCCATTGATCATTTCTGGCGATGGATTAGCACAAGCGGATCTCGTCTTTATGACCCAAGTATCCATCGCTTCATCCATGGGCTTATGCGGAAAACTTTTATACAGATGCTTGCCGAATTCAAACGACTTGGCTCTCATGTCATTTATGCCGACTTTAGTCGAATCCTGCTTGCTACATCGAAGCCGTCTGGAACAGCGCACGCCTATGCGACATACATCACGACGGCAGTCACATCCCATGAGCTATTTCAACATGTTTATCTGAAAACAGAGCGTCATTACGACTATCTGCTGTTCATGGACTCTGCAAATTTTGGGGGCATTGTTTGCGTGGATCCCCTAGCCCTTGAGCCTCCAAAGGAGCTCACTATCGAAATGCGATGGAACATAGACACTTTCCTCCCGCCAGCCATCCAAGATGACTTCAGGTCCATTATCCAATACTTCATCGTCGAACTCTACAAAGTCAGGCAGAAGGCGAACGAGAGTTCACGAGCTCCTCTTCGACTATTGCAAAATGCGGCACCCGACGTCACGCAGCAAGATGCTGTTAAAGTGAAAGAGCTAGATGCTACTCGCGAGTTCATTTCCAGGAAACTCACCCGCAAACTCCTACGAGTTGTGGGCACCGTTCAGACAAAGCACAGGGACTCGGTATACGATGAAGAGCTCCACTCCCAGTTCACGTTTCCAGTACTTCCAGGCTCTTACCTCACACTTACCAACCCCGTCCTCGAGTTCGTCAAATTTACCTGTGCGGTAATTGGCCTCGCGGCAGACTATCGAGTAGAGATCGGTCTATTAAAACGAAACCTCCTTGATCTGGCTGGCGTCCGAGAATTTGCCAACGAAGCCGTTTTCCGAAATCCCTGCGAAACCCTGAAGTTGTCCAACGTCGCATGCAAAATGTGCGATGCCCTTCGCGACTTTGATCTTTGTCGTGATCCGGAGTTCATGCCAGATGGTCGGACCGTCGGACCTCCCAAATGGATTTGTCGGGAATGTGATGGCGAATATGATCGGGCTGCGATAGAGATGGGATTGGTCCGGATGGTTGGCACAATCGAGAAGTCGTTCGTCCAACAAGACATGCGTTGTTCCAAATGCAAACAGATTCGCTCGGACAATGCCTCACGATATTGTCGATGCTCGGGAACGTATCAGTTGGTCGTTGGAAAAGCGGAGATGAAGAGAAAGTTAAGGACGATCCTCAACGTTGCTATTGTGCACAACTTTGCAAGACTAAAGGTACGTCCTAAATTGGTTCTGGGAAGGCTAGACCCTCAATACATCATTAGGAATGTGCACAGGTCATACTAGAGAACTGGTAAAATGTAATGGTGTTGTCCGGAAGAATACCCTGTTATCCAACTTGTTCACTTATAATGATTGCATTACTTTGCATATATGTAGAACCCCCTCGAAGGCGTTATTCTGACGCGACTGCGATTCAAAGTCTAAGTTTACCCATCTCTACCAGAGAATTTCTGGAACGAGAGCTGTTTGACGGTTGAGTGCTGGAGAAGTCATCCTGACTCAAGTCGTCACCAGACCCTTGATTGACACGCAACACAATCTGCTGTTTTGCCCTTTGCGACTGTCATAATTTATTGAATCAACGTGCAAACTGCCATGTAGCGGGAGTCCGAATACAGAAGACGTACATAGGTCAACTCCTTACCAAGTACCCTACAAAAATTCGATAAAGATAATAAATCTGCGCCGATCCACGCGCATCCTCGCCAGCGAGCCGATGGTCGTTCCCGTATCGTCAAAAAGGTGATGAAAAATCTCAATATTCCTCCTCCGTCGGTGGCATCCCTCGGTATACGGTGGCACTCGCAGCCCTCATACCATCAATGCTGGGCCGCGGCCGGAAACTCTCCCGCTTAATCCGACCACCTTTGCCCACGCTTGTCGCCCGCGCGGCATTCGATCCCGTCGCACTTGCACCGTATGATTTGGTCGAGCTGGCGAAACGGTGGGAGCTTACCACGGAGCTCGACACAGCGCGCGATGTCGTGCGCTGTAGCGTCGCTGGAGCGCGTCCCCATCCAAGGGAAGCGTATCCATCCGTATGCTTTGAACGCGTCGTGACGTGCGAGGCGGGAGGTGCTTGCACAACCGACCTGGGCAGCCCTGAAGGGGGTCCACTCGGCGTGCGACCTTTTGCAGGAGATGAGCTCCTTAAAGGCTTGGCGCGGCCGTCCGTAAGCTTTTGTCGTTTTGTCGTGGTTTGAGACATCGACGATCCCGCCCTCACTGCTGGCGTGACAGCGCCCGGAGGTGGATTGTGTATTTTTCCGGGGACGTAATTTGCTTTGCCGGTGTTACCACTAGTAGGTTCCAGGCTACGGCTTCGCGTCAAAGGGCCAGTCGGCTTGCTGGCGTTGAGCGCTTGCACCGAATATTGCGACGTGGGAGTCTTCCTCTTGTTCTCTTGTTCATTCGCAGATACATTCTCCATCAAAATCTGGAGCATACTTTCTCCATACGCTAGGAAAGTCCGACCATTTCCCTGCTCCCATGCAGGAAGGGACGATAGGAGTTGTTGTTCCAACTGCATATTGAATTATTAAACTGGCCGGACGGTTTCATGACCTGGGAAACAAACCTTTGGTTTCTCCTTGTTTACCCGCTTTCTCATCTTCTCTTCTCTCAATAACCGACCTGGATCTCTACCGCCCCCTCGGCCGAGGAGTCGCGTCTGATCCCCAGCAACTCGTTCCAACTCCTTTTCTTCTTCACATATGTCAAAGTATTTCTTAATAGACGCCAAAAGAGGCGTCTTGAGTTTGACCTCTGCTTTGAGTCGAGCGATTTCGTGTTCATGTTGGCTCAGCAGATCTTCTGTGTGTTCATCTATGCATAAAAGGTAAGTACTACCCCTATGGTAGAATGTTTCATGGTACATACCATCCACAAAAGCAGCAAAGTCTGCGCGCTCATCTTCCCCCGACATCAATTCATTCCAAAGTGATTCGATCTCGGACCGGGCGTTCAAAATAAACTCTTCCATCCGTTCTCTCTTTAGGTCGATCATGCGCTCCAGTTCCTCCTCGTAGGATTGGATGATCTGAGGTGTCGTTCCGCGATTCGCCTGGAGAGAACATGCGTCAGTGAGCATCAGAGCGCATATCCGGGTGACTCACTTCAACAAATGCGTCCATTGCCGTATCATCTACTCCCATCCTTCTCCAAAGTGATTCCAATTGATCATACATGGCTTGGATGTGGGCTTCTCTTCGTTTCTTCAGCTCCGCCAACTCGGTACACCGTTGTTCTGCATATAGCATCATCTTCTGAGTCGGTTCGACAGCAAGCGAACCGAGGAGGGTGGCAGGAACAGGATCGGGAGTTGGGGAAGAATCCAAAAGTTGCACAAACCGAGAAAACAAGTATTGAAATTCCCGCGCAGCGTCGGTGCTCTGTTCGGACGGTGGTGCTGGGGACGGAGAGGCTGAACGGAAGAGAAGCTTGGCTTCGGATCTAACGTGAGACGAGGGTGTAGGTGAACCGGTCGATTCAAGAAAAGGATCTGCATTCTGTGGTCGTGAGCTGCCGGAGGAAGATGAGCGGGGGAGCTTATAGGTGGGCACTGTTAGCGTTGAGGAAGAAGCGATAGGCAGAGTTGGCGCGGCATCGACCTCTGGTGGATCAATACCAAGTTCTGTGTGTAACCAATCAATCTGGAGGAACACATTCCCCAGCAAAGCGAGACGTTTCGTCTAAACAAAGACGTTTTAGTGGACATGATTATCTTCGCCAAACATAGGACAAGTCGCTAGGCAGACCGGATGGCAACCCGGATCCGAGGCAATTGCCCCTGCTACCAGGCCCATCCGTAGCGCATACCATGCGTGTACCGCTAGCGGTCCACAATTCGCATCATCAACAGGAATTTAAATTGAAGAGGTTGTCTCTGGGCTCCAAGCAGGATCAATCATCCACCACGCAGTCTATTCACGCCTGGATAGAGGCTTAGAGCTGCCCAACTCGATCGATGTTCTGCTGTTCGCGCCCAGAGACTCTCCGTAGCACGACAATTATGTACATGAAAACATGAAGATCGACTCACCATCTCGCCTTTCCCTCGTACAAGCTCCTTCTCCAGTTTAGAAAAGCGCTCAGGCATGACGTCCTTGAGGGAATTAGGATTATTTAGATCCTCCTCGGTTGAGACAGTTGGCTGAAGGATATCAGCGGAAAAGTAACTCGATCCCAAACTTCGCGCGAGGGTGTTCAGTCGATTCGTCAGTGTCATCAGCTGCTCGAGTTTCGTGTGGTACACCTATCCCAACGTCAATATGTCTTACCCTCGAATCAGTCGGATCCGTCGACGCACCTGTCGCAACCGCTCTTGGTATTCCATCGCATGTTCATGCCTTTGGGGTAGGACCTTTTCTGACTTTATCTCGTTGAGTGACCCAGCGACTTTGGCGTTTGTTCCCAATGCGCTCGCGTATCGCGAACATGCAATTTCCACCTCCTCGCATTTCGTTTCCCATTCTTCTACTTGCTTCTTGCGTACGTTGATTTGCGATTCTACGGCTCGAGTCAGGTTATGCTGCAGTTCTTCAAGTTCGTCTTCGAGGGCGGTGGTGGGTAGACCGAGTTGGGAATGTAGCTGTGGCAACAACTGTGTTTGAGCGTTTAGATGTGTATGTAGCGTCGAAAGGAGCGTGCTCAACGCGAGCGACGACGAGGAAGGCATGGGTGACGAGTTCAAAATCGCGTTTTCATTGGTTGTAACCAAAACCGCGTTTCGGTAGGTCACGTGATCGTTGTTATATCACCTGACTGCTACGGCCTTGCTCAAATCGATCAGGAGGCGTCAACCAAGGGCGCGACTACATAACTTAATGGCTCTGCTACAGACAGTCCAAGCTTCCAAGACAAATATTTTAACCTGACCCTTCCGCACTGATGGCTTTCGATTGAGCGCCTACTTGAATGAGGGGCATTAAGACGAGCCCTCTTAGATGCAGTATCCTTGTCAATCGGAAACGTAAGGAGGACTGGATGTCATTCGCAGTGAGGTTCTAAATAGGCATGTCAAGAGTTTTGACGGGAAAGAAGGAAAAGGCACCACCCATTGCCGATATGTAGTGTTTCTGGTCCAGTGGGCACTGGCACGGAATAAGTATCGGTCGTATCGGTTTCCCATTGGTACCGTTCACAGCGCCATCACAGTTCCCATTACATTGAAGGTGCTTGTTGAGTTTGGAAATCGTTATACATAGATAGTGGATTAATACTTGACACCTCGTGTTCAGCAGCCTACAAAGCTGCTAAGTAGTGTGAACTACATGATCTCGCTCCTTGGAGACCTCGAGCTTAATATAAATTGTGTTGACTGGGAGGCTGCCCGCTCACAAATGAAAGGCGTCGAGAATGTCGCTTCAAGTTGATTCGTAGAACCGGCATGGAGACAACTCTGAGTGACCCTTATGTCCACCGCAGTTCAATGCTGGCCCGAGGCGCAAATGGGAAGAGGATAGCGCGTGGGTGAATACACTCAAGGCGTTGGATATGCCAAAGACTTTTGACCAAACGAGGGACGAGCTACTGCGGTGATCGCCGCAGCATTTGATGGCGATGGCAAGCAGTCCGGTATATACAAACGTGTGGAGACACAGTTCTCGCAGCTGGCTGAACCAATTGTGGGGCGAGGAGGGGAAGTTATGACGCAACACGTACTGGAAGTGGATCTTTGTCGTTTGCATTCCAAGTTACGATTGCCCCAGAACCCGACTTTGAATTAGGGCTGTAAGCTGCGAGTATGGGTAACACCGCGGGACATGGCGGACAAGGGTTCCCCGCGCGCTATGTATTATGGACGGATATGAACCTTCATGCCAGAATAAAGGGAATCGTTCCGCCTTTTGATGTGGTTCAGTGCAAGGTTTGTTAAACCTAACCTTGTTGCGAGACCACGAGGCTCGGGGTTCAAATATACATGTTTGAAGGAAGCTCGCCTCCCGGAACAGGTCATTTTGGTCTGGCAAAGGGCTGGAGTTGAACGTTGTTGCGATGACCCCGACTCAATCAAGTGACGCTGTCGACGTCGCTTGTCAAGTGAGTGTAGACAACCACTGCGATCGGTCATGCTATTCATACTACCATCCGCACTATCAACCTCCTCCGATTTCACTCTCAAAATCCTACACATGAAGCATCGATCTCATACAAACATGGCACATTCACTCCTTGTTCAGCGCCTCTGCCCGCTTCTTGAGCTCTTCTCGGCTCTAGAGGGGGGGTGATTGATGAGTGATATCATGGAATGGCAAGGTGCTTACCAGCGGCGCGTCCAGCTTGTTCAACAGCTCCTGGCTGGGGAGGTGTGGGTCCCGAGCATGGTGTGCTAAAACGGCTGGGTTACTCGCGAGTCCGGGTCCCGCGCCAACGAGGTCGTTCGATTTCTGGGGTCAAAATTAGTTGAGATGATAGTCTTGCACGATGTACTAGCTGACCGAGGGGTGAGGCTGGATGTTGAAACGCTGCTCTGTCTTGGATGTTTCTGACATGATGGTGGGATGAAAGATAGCGGCTGAAAAGCTCCTTATCACTCCACAGCTATTCAGATGACGTCATGTCGTGCTACGCCCACCATGTACAATCAATCCGATACGTATATGAGCAATTACAAGTTATAAAAAACAACAACCCATGCCACGACTAATGGTACGAAAACCTTGAAGACGGGAAGAGGGCCGACATGGGCAAGAAAAACGGCGAGTTTACTTTGACAGCATCATCTGTTTCAAGAAGCTGAGCCATACAATCAGGAATACACCGGACATTGCGTCCTCCTCACCTTGACGAATTCTATATCAAAGACAGACGGGGTTCAGCGTGGGGCACCAACACAGCAATATCACTGACCGTCATAGTTGATCTGACCATCGCCGTCCACATCCGCCTCGCGGATCATTTCCTCCACCTCCGTCTCGGTCAATTTCTCACCTGCAGTTATTGAGCATCGCGCGGACATTAAAACGCTCAGTTGAGAAGGGTCCTCACCCAAGTTCGTCATCACATGCCGCAATTCGGCCGCACTGATGAAACCGTTACCATCCTTGTCAAACACCTTGAAGGCCTCCCTGATCTCCTCTTCGCTGTCCGTATCACGCATCTTGCGCGCCATCATGGTCAGGAACTCGGGGAAGTCGATCGTCCCGTTTCCGTCTGCGTCGACTTCGTTGATCATGTCTTGTAGCTCGGCTTCCGTCGGGTTCTGTCCCAGCGAGCGCATCACCGTGCCAAGCTCCTTGGTGGTGATAGTACCATCGCCATCTATGGTGTACAGGATTTATCAGCCCTACGGATGGCGGGAGGATGCAGATATATAATATAACCTTTATCGAAGAGAGAAAAGGCTTCCTTAAATTCTGTAGACGGCGTATGAGCTGCGAGTACACTAGCACACACGGGGGATACACCAACCTGATATCTGCTCTGCGTGCCGATAGAGTTGGTAAATCGTATTATAATCTACAACGATGAAACCCACCTTCAGACTGGGTGCAACGGTCGAGTGCGATGGATAAGTGGTTGAACAGTACGCGATGGAAGTAGATGGACGCACCAGCTGGTCTGCCATGTTCTAGAGACGCGTCAGAGAGTGCTAGTGAGATGTGGTCGTAGTAGTCAAGCTGTCTTGTCCAAGGAGAGGGCCAGCTATTTGATCTCGGCAATCGCCACAGCTAGATCAGGTGACCTGCTTCAGCCCCCAACCCAGGGCATTCCGATACTGCTCAAAATGACCAAGGGCAAAGTGCTGCAGACATGAGGTAGCTCATACTCGTTTCACAACGTCGTTCCAGGCCAGAGGGTTTGCATGAACAGTTTCTGATTATAGGCTGTGTAAAGATCCAATAAAGTTATATCTAGTCCCACTCGTCATCGTCGTCATCCTCATCATCGCTGTCACCAAGTTTCTTGTTTCTTTGCATTAGGGCCGCGGCAAGGGCTGCGGTCAAGTCCCCTCCTCCCACCATTCCGTTACTATTACTGGATTCCTCCGCCGCAGGTGCAGGTGCGGGTGGTGGGTTCGATGACGGTGCGGGTGTCTTGCGTAAATTGGTCACGCTCTGCCCACGGATAGATGCCAACAGGTCCCCACGCCCAGGTTGTGGGGGAGGTATAGATGCAGTGACCCCAGGTGGAGCCGGGGGCGGTGGTGGTGGCGGTGGTGGGGGCGACGAGTCTTCTTGCACTGGAGGGGGTGCCGGAGGGGCTCCGCCAGCCCTGGATGGTGGTAGAGGTGGTGGGGGTGGTGGGGGCGGCGGCGGCGTGCCGTTCTGAGGACGCACTGAAGGAGGCGGAGGTGCCACGGGTGGTGTTGGTGGTGGTGCGCCGTTCTGAGGGCGCGTCGGAGGAGGAGGTGGTGCCAGGGGTGGTGTGCCATTCAGAGGGCGGGCTGGAGGTGCTGGAGGTGCCGGGGGTGAGGGTGTCGGACGAACGACTGGAGGTGGGGCAGGCGGAACAGGCGGGGAGCTCACCGGTCGTACAGGTAGAGGGGGGATGTTCGGTCTCACAGGAGCTGGAGGGCGAACGGGTGGATTAGGAGGAAGCACTGAACGCTGGGGAGGTAGTGGAGGGGCGGGCGGACTGAACCGAGGTGGTTGCCTGGGAGGTGCATGCGGAGGTGGGTGCGCCGAGTCTCCGTTGGTCGAAGTGACGCTATTCGAAGCGGCATGGGCGCCTCGCCGAGGAACTGGTGGCGGGGGTGCCTTCTTCTTTGGTGCTGCGCTCGCTGCGTCCGTTACATTCACAACCTCAGGACCCTGCTGCGCTTTGCGGACAAAGTCCTGGATGAAGTCTTTGTTCTGTTCGATGACCTCCGCGGTGACCCCTTGGTTCTGAAGATCTCGAACCAGTGAAAGCCATGACTCGTCGACATTGTTGCTCGTAAACCCCTTTTCTTCGTCGTATCCCACATGTGCAACATGTCGGAATGAACCTTCTTGTGGTCCCGAGATCATGGACTTGTCAACCTTTCCACCCTTCTTTACCTTCTTCGGTTCCGAAGAAACCTTTGTGGCTAAGAAGAGGGATGAACTCAATGGAGTGTATAGGAGACGCCATGGCATACCTTTGTCCGCTTTGCGACTTGTGACTTTCTTGTAGAACAGAGTGGCGTCTTTCTCTTCGGCGAACACTACGCCGATCATGCAGTCCTATAAATAGGGTGAGATTGACATTGGAAGTCAAAGGACGAACTCACATCGCCAGCAAAAGAATGGAAGAAAGGTCGGTCCTTGTGGTACTCGAAGTGATCATACAGTTCGTGGTACCATATGACGCCCCGTGTGCCCAGGAAATCGACGAGCTTGAGGAAGAAGACGTCTTTGGATGTGTCATAGGTGAATGTGAGAGCGCCTTGGAGGCCGCCGTATGACCATTTGTCGCGCCGTGGGTGGGCAAAGTAGATGCGGGCGGGAACTGCAGCTAAGATCTTGTTGAAGGAGGACGGAATTGCGGAAGTGACCTTTGCCTTTTCTTCTGGCGTGAGCGACTTTGAAGGCATTTCTGAAAGTGATTTACAGCAAGAAACTCGCAGTGAACCATCTAAGCGTGGCGTGGGAATCACCTCCCCGATGCTCCTAGTGGTATGTACCGACATCAATTACCCATTTTTTAGTCTCTTGCTTCAGGTCGCCCTCACCCCAACAGCCATCCAAAGTTGGACCTTCCCTATCCAACCACATATGTCGCCGAGATATTTTACCTCTCGTCGAGCATCCACCCATAGGTGACGGCGTGCCTCAGACACTCAGCTATCGTCGGCCGTACTACGGTCTCGTCGACCTGGTGCACAGGAACGCTGCTGCTGGGAACACGACCGTGGGACAGCGTCACCTACAACACATACACGGCCAACAATGACGGGTCGTATGTGTTCCATGTCTCGCAGGTATCGCCGAATGCGAA
This sequence comes from Xerocomus brunneocitrinus, assembly GCA_038093375.1. Taxonomy (NCBI): domain Eukaryota; kingdom Fungi; phylum Basidiomycota; class Agaricomycetes; order Boletales; family Boletaceae; genus Xerocomus; species Xerocomus brunneocitrinus. The sequence continues at coordinate 44,603 of JBBPSB010000139.1, forward strand.
TTTGCTCACGCCTCGGCCGGTGCTGATGTTTGCGGTCGTGAATGATGGTGATTGTGGGGTAAGATAAAGACGCAGCCGACGGCGTCTGTGCAGGACCTTCCGCCGACTGTATTGGCGACGACGGCCATGGTCAATAAAACGAATAGTGCGGTGCGTGAGGGGGTGTGGGGACGGGCCTAGTCGTTTGTGCCGCCCTTGCGTTGTTGAACGTCTTGGGTGAGTCCCGTTTGTTTCTCAGACCTTCGTCGACTGGGCTGATGCGCATAAAGTCTAGATTTGTGTTATTGTTTGAGTAACTTCCTTAGCTGAACTGTCGTATATTGCGGACAGACGAAAGGACTTGTCTTGTTATTCCATTTTGTTGTAGTCTTAGTACACTAGTAGTGCGCGTCGTTGCCAGTATTACGCTACAATGTGACAGTTACATCCAGTCTTCAATACATCTGATGATTGGGCACTTGAGCGCTTGAGCCTCTGCGTTACCACGAGATCCTTGCCTTTAAGTTTGCTTTTGTCGCATTGTACAGCACCCCGGCGTCACTTCTCAAACCACCATCTTGAATCATGTTACGTCGGTTGCGTTCAAAAGGTATTTGTTTCTGTCTTTTGGCATGGAAAGCGAAGTGACCGCTTCCAGTTGAACAGTTGCTTTCAAAGGTACATTCCATTCTCAACCAGCCTCTGCATCGTTGTGAGACCAATATCTGTCAGGCAAATGCCAACGCT
>JBBPSB010000140.1:0-45319 GCA_038093375.1 Xerocomus brunneocitrinus
CGCCCGCTTGCTGCCACTGCTTGCCGTACTCGCTTGATCAACACCCAGCTGGCATGCTGTAAAATCATTTTCTGTCCCTTTGTCACACATTGTCACAGGACCCTGAGGTTTGCTGAATCTGACTGACGTCTACCTTACATGCTTGCTCATAATGCATAAAAATTTTCATTACCAAAATTTACCAAAACCTAGTCATTTTAGCCGAGAGTGTACGAAATCCTAATATGCATTATGAGAATTTTCTATGCATTATGAGCAGGCGAACCAATCGGTGCTCAGGAACTGTGCAAAAGCAGCGTCAAAACTTATCACGTTAGACCGCTCGAGAGATAGGCTGACTTGGGGTTTCAAGTGACATGTTGTGGTAATTGCGGCAGAGAAGGGCCGGCCCATCGGCAAAGCAGACGAGTAACGTTATCAGTTGTCGATCCAGCAGCAGCTTCCAGCTCTTAGTAGTGTTTCGGCAGCCTTGCAGATATCAAGAAATATCTCCAAATCCAGCATTACATATATCGTTTGCCACTAGGCTTTGAGTGCTTGCCATTTCTTTGGATATGGCCGAGCGGTGGCGAGTGGTGAGAGTGTCCATGCGCAGGGGTTGGGGCGAGCCGAGATGATAATTCCAGGAGAGAACTGGGTAACCTTTCATTAAAACCTTCAAGAGCCATCTTCACAATAAATCAGAGTCATTTTCACTTGACTCGATAACTTGGCCTAAACCTGACTGAGGTTGGCACTGCCACTGTCACCTTGCTTCAAGTTGGCCCTCATAACATCGACCAACTTTTCCTCCTTTTTCATGTCCAGCCTCGTCAAAACTCTCATCACAGTTGCATTCTTTTTCATTTCTAGAATGATTCTTGGGCTCGGTAAGAAAAAGTGGGACCCAAAGGGCAAGGTGTGTTCAAAATCTTGTCGTCTGATCGTTTCGCCATTTACAGCTCGTCGGCCGCACCATCTTACTCACGTTTTACCAGCATGTCTATATTACAGGTGGTAGCCAAGGCCTTGGACTTGCGCTCGCAAAGATCCTCGTAAAGCGGGGTGCCAACATCTCCATTGTTGCACGGACGCAGAGCAAGTTAGACGGTGCCCTGAGAGAGCTCGAGGCGAGTACAGCTTGCGATCACGCCTCCTCTTCTTGGTTTCTGACATCGCATTCGGAACTGTCGCTGCGACTCACACAGGTGCTCCGTGTATCCCCCGACCAATCCTTGCAGGCGTTCTCCTTCTCCCTTTCCACCGCTCAAGCATCCGCTGAGGCTTTGGCTGCGGCGACAGCTGCTCACAATGAATTCCCAGATGCCATCTTTTGCTGTGCAGGTTCTGTAAAGCCCAAATTTTTCGTGGATATGAGTGAGGAAGAGCTTGCAGGTGGAATGACGAATGGCTACTGGGTGCAGGCTTGGACTGCTTGGGTAAGTCAATATTGTCTCTGCACTATTTCTATCGTCAACATTCACATTCAGGCGGCTGTGAAAGAGATGGTCAAGCGAGGAAAAAAGGGCAAGATTATACTCATTTCTTCGACCCTTGGATTCATGTCGTTTGTGGGCTACTCTTCGTACTCTCCCGCCAAACATGCTTTGAGAGGTGCGTTTTCTCCTGTATCCTTATGTTGTCGACGCAACGTTGACGGACTGTAGCGTTGGCGGAGTGTCTTCGTTCTGAGGGACTCCTCTACGGATTCTCCACCCACATCTTCTTCCCCTGCACAATGTACACACCTGGGTACGATGAAGAAAACAAGACTAAGCCTGCTATCACGCGCAAAATCGAGTCGACAGACGAAGGACTTACTGCGGAACAAGCCGCCAAGGCTCTCTTTGCCGGGGTTGAGAGCGAAGAGTTCCACATCACGGCAGATTTGATTACAAACTTGTTCAAAGCCTCCACGAGAGGGTGCACGCCGAGAGGAAACACCCTTTTCGACACTGTGTTGGATATCGTTGCTTTGGTTGGTTACCTCCGTCCCACCCACTTCGTTTTCTGATCAACACGCCTTGGATTAGATCGGAGTGCCTGTGTGGCGTCGTTCGGTCGATAAACAGATTATGGCGCACCGACAGGAGCACAAAGCGTACCTGACGCAAAACGGCTTTTTTGATTCGGACTGATGGTTGATCGCATTCTTGATTAATGTGACTTGCAATGCAGTGATTGGTCATGTGGGACAGCGGCTACACTCATGGGATCTCACTACCACTTGTCATGCTGCACTACACAGCTATACCATCGTATATCGTTGCTCGTGTGTCGGCGTTTGCTTCCAAGTTTGTTTGCTTGACGTAGGCTTGTTTATTGACACCGTCTTATGCCCACCTGAAACTATAGTGCTTCATACTCGTGCGGCCGTAAATCGCCTGTGAGTGCCACGCTTTACGACTGTCGGCCGCCAATCCAAGATGGCCTTAGTGCGCTGACATTACATGACAGGTGGCTGCAGGCATAGATCTGGTCTGTATGCCACCTCGTTGTCTCTGCGCATACCCAGGTTTGTACAAACGAGCGCCGCCGTCGTGCTCGCCGTAGTATCACCTACCCACGGCCAGCAGTTCCCGCCGAGGCACCTTTCACATATGTCGACCCATAGACTTTCGGGCACCGGTTGACAGAGCAAAGCGTATTTTCGCCCGCGTTGCAGTGTAGTGGGGTTGCGATGGCTACGGCGTCGCACGAAGGTCCCGGTCAGTACTAGTCCTGACCGCCATTGGTATCCTTTATTCTAACTTGGATGAAGCCGCGGGAACCACTCTATGTTGGCTTCAACTATACCATCGAGCTCGTGTTTTCCGTAAGTCTCCCTACTTGTTCCCCATTCTCGACTTTACACGCCGACTACCTCAGCTCTATGTCGAGAACCCACTCCTGAGCGCCAGGCCCAGCTGACCCCACCAAGCACGAGCAGTCTCCCATTCAGCACCCTCTCATTTGACACGACCGCCACACCGTCCCTCCTCTCCGCCCTCTCCTCGCCCGAGCCCGCTGCGATTACCACGTCCCATTCCTTGTCACAGGCGCTTCCGTGACCTCGGGCTCGGGTAACCCAACGACGACCCAAAACGTGACGACGAGCACGAGTACGAGCACGAACGGGGCGGGTCGCGCGGTGGGAGATGTCTGGCCCGGGTGCTCGTGGGCGTCGTGGTCGCTGTTGTGGCTCATGTTGGTCGTCCTCAAAAGTAACGCCAGTTCCTTCATTTTTTTCAGGTATTCTGCTGTATGTAAATAATTTATTCGCGTGTACAGCGAAGGGGGAACGTCGAGCAGCGTTGAAACTCGAATGTCCTCGAGCTAGGTTGCCGGACAACTAGATATGATCAATACCAACAGACGTTTTGAACACTCCGGTGCATCGAGTTGCACCTTACACAAAGTTAGTGCCCGTTTTGCATCAGCATTTTCTCACTCGATACACTCGCGATTCGCCTATAACTTGGGCTGAAAACATCTCGGATCTCACGTTTGGCAAAAACACAACTCTGATTCCCAGGTAAATTTAGGCAAAATCACTTTGTATCACCATTCAATGATATTTACATCTTTTCAATGACGAACAGCTGAATGTCGTCGCATTCCGCGGACCATGGGCTGACCACAATGTTCTGCAACACTGATCAGCAAGCTGCAGAATTAGACAGCATAAAAACAATTACCTCGTATTTGGAACCAGAAAGCGCCCATACCACGGATGGGTTAGACTCAAAGACTTGAATCCTGAACAAGAATAGTTTAGTAACACAATTCAAATTTGGTACTGTGGACGAACAGTGGGTGCGAAGTACTCACTTGTAGCAATTGTCACAACAGTTGGTCGTGTATATGTTCCATTTTGTGTTCCGAGTGGTATCGTTGCTGGCAATGACCGCGTTCTGATCATCCACTCCAGTGTAGGCGAGGCCGCCAATGTTGAACCGATGACCGAATCCCTCCGCGGTGAATGTCCACTGCAAACAATGAGGTGAACTCAAATTGCATTCGGGACAAACAAGAAACCATCATACAGCATTATCAGCTTGACCGGCCTGGACAGGGACATATGTTTGCCCTTTGTTAGTGATACCAATGGGAGCCGACGAGAAATAAGAGGTAATTTTGAATTGTGACATTGCTGTGGTGACTCGTGAGTGGATGTCTGACGTGGGGGATGTTTACCACCCATTTTATAGCCCTGAAAAGCGACCTGACGGCCTCGCTAAGCTGGTCGGCTCATGGTCTATTGGGTGCTGATAAGCAGAGTACATATGTAAAGTCACTGATTGAAATTTGACAGTCTTCGGATGTCAAATGGACACGATCCCTTCGCTAAATAGCGCCGCTATTCACTTCGGAAGCTGTGCAGAGCGAGTAAACCCTTATCAAGGCTTGAGGCAAGTAGGACTCAAAATTCTCCATGATTCGGACCAAGCAAGAGGACTTGGGAGTTGAACACACATTCAGACACTCCAGTGATCTGAAAAACTAGCCGAAGGAGGTGACATGAGCTTACCACAACTTATTGCCAAACTGGGCGGCATTAAATTAGCGAATCATACTCAGTCCTGAGTCGCACACGAGTCTAGCTTTGGTTCCGCTATTATCTATACTTTATCTTCACTACCCAACTTTGAAGTAGTGTTGCCGCAGAAGTGAAGTAACTTCAAAGTTAATCTGGTTCATAGACTCGACTGATTGATAATCACTCATGATTGGATGGAAAGTCGGTATGTACTCCCGAATACTTCATCATAAAGTCACTTTCACGCGACTTTGTTCCATCGAACTGATTCACAGTGCGCCAAAAACACACCTCGGTTCACTTCAATTCACTTCGCGGCAACACTACTTCGAAGATGACATATATGTGCTTTCATATACGACATATCGATTGAACCGACCAACTGAATGTCAGGCTGGGAGGATGAGGTATGTCCATCGGAGCAACTTGGGAGGAGGTAGGCAAAATCATTTCGGGATAAATTAGACACGCATAATAATACCCCTAAATCCACCAATGCATTATGCCGTTTGGGTCGGCCATAGGTGGGCTGAAGGGTGGAGGAGGTGCGTTCAAGTTGAATGCCCGTGTGCCCATTGACAGTCAACAGTGCATCCTGGAACTTTCGGCTTCCCATGGGTCAAGTGGAAGCTTGAAACCGGGCATGAAGGCGCACGTACTCGATGTTTTTTGCATCTCCACCGTCTAGGCTTGATAAGTCAGGCCTCAGGCCTCAGTACTCAGTGGCGAGCAACTGCACTCGAGGTCGTGCCCACTGCCCAAACGATCAAAGTTCCCGCGCCGTTTTCAATCCGGCCGATGGCGTTTGGAGTGAACAGACTCTTGGCAAGCGGGCCCAAGACTCCTCGAACATCGCGACGCTGAACGATACGGACATGAGTGAGGAAGCGCTTACAGGTGGAATGACGAATGGTTACTGGGTGCAGGCTTGGACTGCTTGGGTGAGTCGATATTGTCTCTGCACTATTTCTATCGTCAACATTCACATTCAGGCGGCTGTGAAAGAAATGGTCAAGAGGACAAAATTATACTCATTTCTTCGACCCTTGGATTCATGTCATTTGTGGGCTACTCTTCGTACTCTCCCGCCAAGATGCTCTGAGAGGTATGTTTTCTCCCATACTCCCATGCTGTCGATGCAACGCCGATGGACTATAGTGTTGGCGGAGTGTCTTCGTTCTGAGGGCCTCCTCTACGGATTCTCCACCCACATCTTCTTCCCCTGTACAATGTACACGCCTGGGTACGATGAAGAAAACAAGACCAAGCCTGCTATCACGCGCAAAATCGAGTCGACAGACGAAGAACTTATTGCGGAACAAGCCGCCAAGGCTCTCTTTGCCGGGGTCGAGAACGAAGAGTTCCACATCACGGCAGATTTGATTACAAACTTGTTCAAAGCCTCCACGAGAGGGTGCACACCGAGAGGAAACACCCTTTTCGACACCGTGTTGGATATCGTTGCTTTGGTTGGTTGCTCCTGTCGGTGCGCCATAATCTGCTTATCAACCGAACGACGCCACACAGGCACTCCGATCTAATCCAAGGCGCGTTGATCAGAAAACGAGGTGGGTGGACGGAGGCACAAAGCGTACCTGACGCAAAACGGTTTTTTTTGATTCGGACTGATGGTTGATCGCATCCTTGATCAATATGACTTACAACGCAGTGGCTACACTCGTAGGATTTCGCTTGTCATGCTGCACTACACATCTATACCACCATATATCGTTGCTCGTGTGTCGGCATCTGCTTCCAAGTTTGTTTGCTTGACATAGGCTTGTTTTTTGACACCGTCTTATGCCCACCTGAAACTATAGTGCTTCATACTCGTGCGGCCGTAAATCGCCTGTGAATGCCAGGCGTTACGACTGTCGGCCGCCAATCCAAGATGGCCTTAGTGCGCTGACATTACATGACAGGTGGCTGCAGGCATAGATCTGGTCTGTATGCCACTTCGTTGTCTCTGCGCACACCCATGTTCGTACAAGCGAGCGCCGCCGCCGTGCAGTGCAGGTCGCCGTAGTATCACCTAGGCAGCAGTTCCCGCCGAGGCACCTTTCACATATGTCGACCCATAGACTTTTGGGCACCGGTTGACAAAGCAAAGCGCCCGCGTTGCAGTGTAGTGGGGTTGCGATGACTGCGGCGTCGCACGAAGGTCAGTCCTGCCCGCCATTGGTACCTTTGGTCTGACACTTGGGATGTGGATAAGAATGTCATGTGTGGAATGGGCGTTTGTCAGGTACATAGGCCATCCTGAACATGACTGGTGGTTCGCGGAGGCAGTGCCAGCCTCATGTTCATTGTGCGTCTGGATATCTAGCGTGCGCATAGGCATGTGCCCGACGTTCGTTCCGTGCACCGATGCGTTCATCTCGTCCATGCCGCGTTTCACAGCCCGGGCATGACCGCACGGTCTAGGCAAGGTAATGAGTATGCACGTCCCCTGTCCCACTTTGATCCGAGACTGATCAGCCTTGTCTCACAGCTTTCTTGAGGGCAGCATTCCATGCACGGCAAGCGGCCTGGCGTGTCCGGCTTTGACCCAGCAGGCACCTAACGTCATCGGACCCAAAACCCCATCATTTGTGTGGTCGCCATGCTAAAGCTTGGTTTAGGAGTCTAAAATTAATGATCGTGTCAGGTATATAAAGCGGCGCTTGGCCCACGAACATCGATCACACCACATCCACTTGCCTCCTTCCCTAGCGGCAGCCTTTCGTATCTACGACGAGACCATTATGCAATTCTTCAAGTCTGTGTTTGCGCTCGCTCTCTTGGCTGGCTCTGCTCTCGCACAGTCAACGACGCTGACCTACCCTCCCCCCGGAAGCTCTCTGACCGCTGGGTGCCAAATCACCGTGCAAGTCGAAATGGGGGTAAGTATGCATGTCGTTGTGATGCACCTATTGTTCACCAGCATGCTCAGGGCTATCCCGAAAACATTGACAATGTCGCCCTCGTCATTGGTCTCGCGCCATGCTTTGGTGGCCAATGCTCTCCTGCGAGCTCGTTCATGGGCGACATCCTTTATCAGGGGCAATACACACCTTTCCCTGGAACATATTTTGCAAACTATACCGTCACGATCCCCTCGGGTTTCCCCTCACAGTATGCGTCTCTGAATGTTATCAACTTTTTCATGGTTGGGGTGAGTCCTCGCGGTTGCGTATGTGCTGAGGGCGTGCATTGACGTATCATGGGATTCTAGGAATCGTACGTCCCCATCGTGGACTATCTAAACGAGGATGTCACCATCGTTTTTTAAGAGTATATAGCTAGTTTGTTTCATTACGGACATTGGAGGACGATATCTAGGACGTTTTGTTACTAAAAGGACCTTTTCAATTGTGTAATTGTAGTCTACCGCACCTTGCTAAACACGGACTCGGGTTCCGAAACTTTCTCACGCATCTCTCCGTCAACGGTCCTCGCCGTGTTGTGTGCATTACAGTCCCGGCTTGCCGACAGCGTACAATGTTTCGCAGACACGCAGTCAGTACAAGCCTTGTTTCATTTAAAAGTATATAAGGTGACCCGGATGTAGCTTCGTGCTTCACGGACAGCATATCTGGCCTCGACTGGCGCAATTGTGACTATTGTCGCTGAGACTAGCGACAGCGAAGACCAGAGCACACCAGCCGAGGTAGTGCTAGACGCACCCGCCCAAAACGCCAGCCTGGAAGTCAACGCTCCTGAACCACCCAGGACCGTCTTTCCAGACCTCCCGGAAAAGGTGCCGTTCGTCACCCTCGTTGATGTTGCGAGCGTTTCTCAATGCACTCTTTCAAACAGCTCTCGATGTACCCACGTCCTACGCCGACGCTCGTTCTCCTCGACACGCCTTCACCGCTCGAGTTGCAGATCGGACATGTCCGGCGACAAGTCTGTGGGTATTACTCGGATGCACGCTCGCACGTCCAGAGTGTGATCGACCGATGGATTCACGTCGAAGAAGCAGTCGAATGTACGTTTTCTACTTTTATTTTGGTTTTATTTTTCTCAGTCCCTGCCACCCTTAGCGCGTTTGAAATCCTTCCGGGACCCCACTGAACCACTGAACCCCGGTCTGCTCTACACGGGCGTATCCACGCTGACAGCGTCTGTCATTGTCCGCTCGCGTTCGCTGCCTGTGCGGTTCCTCTTCCCACCGCTATCCTTGATTAGCGCGTTTGCGTACTTCCTCCCGCGGACGGCGGGCCGCGTGGGTGACTGGGTCGAAGAGCTCGAGGACAGGTACGCACCGCGTGTGGGTGAGATTCGGCGAACGAGCGTCGCACATACAAGCATGGGGCTGGGGATGCTCGGAGAGAAATATAGAGAGGGAAAGGCAGGACTTGGAAGTGGTGCAAGGAGTGCAGTAGAAGGGATTGAGGGCAGTACGGGGTTGAGGTTGAGTGGGGTGTTTGGATGGACCAAGATCGAGGATGATAAAAAATCGGACGAGGACAAGAAGGTATAGATTATGGGACGCTCGTGCGTTTTCGTATATATACCGACAACTCCACGCATCTTATTAGCATTAGTGGTAGAATCGCAGGTCTATTAGAATTCAGTGCAATGAATCCACCGCAAACTCGGCAAGACCAACCTGTCACTTCTTTTTCGCGCCGCCGGTCTTGGTTGGTTTCTCCTTGGCCGCCGCTGGCTCCTTCTCGCCCTCCACGCTCGTCTGCAACGTAAACCAATCCTCCGCCCCAATATTCTCCCCAAACCGCCTCTTGAACCGCGTCATACGACCTGTCCCTTCCTCCTCCTCGTCCTGGCCATGCTCCGCAGACGCCCCGCAGACGCGCTCTGTCGCATTCCAGAGCGGGTGATTAGTCGTGTCGCGCGTAAGAATAATCTTGGACCGCGGCGAGGTCGTCCAGTGTGCAAACGTGGACCCGTCGGCGCGAGTGACGTGCTGGAGAAAGTGGGGGACGACGGGGGCGGGGAGCGTGCGGGGGTGTTTCTTTTTGATGTGGGATCGGCCGTAGGGTGAAGTCGAGTGCCAGCGGGTGCATATAAAGATGGGCTCTGGCGTGGCGCAGAGGAAGCGCTTGGAAAGGGACAACGCCATGTTTGGGACCAATGAAGGTGAGGGAGAATTTCTAGACGGTGAGGTCACGTGGTGAGTGGTTTGTTTGATTCTAAAGCTTTTGCCAAACAAACGCCAGAATCACTGAATGTTCATTCCGGAACGGCAACACTTGGAATTTACAACATCGAACACAAAGCGTAACAAGGAATCAAAGAACCGCACCTCAGTATCGTACAAAAAGAAACTTGCATCGCATCCTATTCAGAAATCATGATTGGCTTCTCCAACGACTGGGAGACTTCGAGTCACTACACATAAACTTGCGTCAGAAACTTGCGTCGATTGGAGCTCAGATCCGCTTCTCCAAACTTCGTTGTCCTTCTCTACCTCTGCAACACTCCCTGTAAAACCGAGCAACCACCTGGTGTACCTCCGAATCGTCCACCCTCCACAGCGGGGTGATTGAATTCCGAAAACTGCATCCCAACCGCGAGATGCAATACCTGATCTGGCGTCGACTCGTCCCCTGCCGCAGTGTGTCACACAGACAAGAACGCAAACTCGGAATTCGTTTGGCGCTCCTGGATGATGCGCATGAGCGTCAGCTTTCCGTAGCCCATTGCGAATCAGGACTCAAACGGCCGTGTCGTGTGCTGTGCGCCGTGGCACGCGACATACACCCAGCGCTGTTCCCAGAATGCCCGCACGGCGCCCTCTAACGTGGCTGCATCCCCGGTCACAGTCTCGAATGCTATGTTTGAAGGCATGCCCTTCTCGTATCGGATCTTGTGGATTTTGCGTGCCACCTCTGGCAGCTCGTTGAGCTTGGTGTCTGCGCTCGATCGACCCTGACCGACGACTGCAAACGAGATCACGTTTGGTGATCCAGAGGCGCCGAGGGCGTCCCTCCGACGACGCAGGGCTACTTCCGAGTCCTCGCCTCGAAGTAGAGTCGTGGGAGCAGAGAGCCGTATATTATCGTTTTCAAGGTCATCGTGGCGTCGGTTGGTTGTGCTCTAATTTATGGTTGTGCACGAAATGACAGCTTCGGTGAGGGTGCCCTCCGTGACCTGCGATGTCGAGTAAGTAATCGGCGCGTAATTCTTATGGTCACGTGTGACATGCTTATCTTCCAGTGGACTACCTCGTGTTTGCCCTTAAACCAACACCCATGTCAGGGGCTTCACAGCAAACGGGAGCATCCGGCTCGACATGCGCTGAATGTCAGGTTGGCCAGTCCTGTTACCTATAACATCTTCCCGTCCAGCCTATTCACCTGCCCACACTACCTACACTTCACCTTCAATCATGCTCGTACTCAGTCCTGATTCGACGTGCGACGTGTGTATGGACAATTATACGGATGGGGCAGGTATGCCGCATGCCATCAGATGCGGTCACGCCTTTTGTCGATCGTAAGTTTTCAAAAGCGCAAGAAAGAAAAAATCCACGCCACCATCTACCATGATCATTGCAAAAGAAGAGCTAAGAAAATGATTCCAGGTGTCTCACGCGGATGCAACCCCAGTGTCCCCTCTGTCGCTACAATTTTAACCGCTCGGATATCCGCAAACTGCACTTGGGAATTGCAAGTTCGGCGACAGTCGCGCCGCAAGTCGATACCCAAACTCAGCGCCTTTGGGAAGATATCGCAAACGCTGGGCGTGGTAATGCCACCCTCGAGGAAATGCAGCGGGTGATTGACCAGTGTGAGGTCCATCTGAGTGCTCAGCTGCAGGGAAGACTGGTGCGGTACGACCCCTGAAGAGTCATTCACGGACGACTGAGAGGTCATTTTTTTTAGCATACCCCACTGGGGGTTAGTCGCCTCCTCCTGTCCAACTTGTCAGAAGCGCGAAGAACGTTGCGCGTGCAGGCAATCGAGTTGACTAAACTCAAAGAAAACCGAGATCACCTGATGTGGGATCTTGTGACGGCACTGCAAAGGGAGGAAGCCTTTCAAGCACTGAACGACGTCCGGAGATAGTCAGTCCACACCTTTCTTTCGAAGTCAACGAATATTGATCGCATGTTTTTGTGATCATTATCTGTAGCGAGGTGGGCTGCCATGGCCTGGATGCTTGCAACGTCTAACCTGCGAACGATAGGTAGAATCGACGGCGTGGAAAACCCAATCTTCACGTGAAGAATTGGATCGATTGCGTTCTAACAATGCAAGCGCTGGAGTAGACCGCAGTCGCCTTCCGACTACGTGCGTCAGCCTTGCGTTCCATTCCAAACTAGTCATGCACGATACTCTGTCCAGGTGTCGTACAGCCGTTGCAAGTAGCTTCTTGGGTGTGGAAACAAATCGCAACAGGGTTGAGTCGCCCGCATATCGATCGTACGTTTGCGTCCGTCTTTGTGATTGGCTCTGTTGCTGAGCTACAGTGTAGCGACAGACCTCGATCCTTTCTCTTTGATGTCGTCTTGGCATCAATGGGTGTTGTTTTGTTTTTCCGTACCCTTTCTGCAATATCCGGGAAACGATGATGGAAGTCTGCCCGAGTCCTGTCATTCGCCATTTATAACCCAGTCGTGGCCTAGAGATATCCAATGTACATGTTTTGAAACAAAAAGTGAGCGAGACCAACGGCGCAGTGACGAGCACAGAATACAAACTATCAGAGTGAGTGGGGATTCATAAAAACGATACACTTTATCCTACCAAATGTTTGAGGCACAAGCCGAATCACACCTCACGGGTGAACGGTCTCGGCTCCTTGCCCTCGCGCACCCATCCAACATAACCCGCAGTCAACAAGGCAGCCCTCAAGAACAGAGATCCATCCAGCAACGCTGCGTCCTCCAACTCCGTACCGCTAAAGTACCCTGCCGGACGCCTACCATAGAGGGTGTCAAAGTGAGCAAAGGCGCGTTGAATCTTGACGAGGTGGTCATTAGGATGCGTGATTGCCGACTGCAAGATGGGCAGGAATGGATTCGGTGTTGGGGTAGTTTCGGTGGTGAGGGGCGTCTTTGGTGCCGGGGTGGTGGGGATAGGCGGTTCGACCGACGTGGTGGTCATGAAGGACTTGATGTTCAAGACTGGTCGACTCCACACGACCCACAATGTGAGCACCGTGAGGAGATAGCCACGCAAGAGAAGAACTTGGGACTGCGGTGCGAGATACGGAATGAACGAAGGGAGAAAGATACTCGAGGTGACGAGATGCATCCTACGCAATATACGGGTCAGACAACACCATTCGCCATTGTGCAAAGAGAAGTCACGCACATGAAGAAGTTGGCTTTGAAGCCATTGGGTGACAATCCTCCAGCTCCGTAGACCAACGAGCTTACCCACACTACTTCTTCGATCTTACGCTCGATTTCACCCGGTTGGTTCAGGTCGACTGTCCATTTCGCGACGTGTTCCTGGACCACAGGAGTATATTCGGCGAGTACTTCTGCGAAATGGTTGACAACGTCTGCGAGTGCTCTGCGCTTCAACCTCTCGTCCTTTATTACGGATGCTACGATGTCAAACGCATGCACGCCGCCAGTCTTCGACACCGGAGTACTGGTGACAGCTGAGGCGTCCAGTGATAAAGATGAAATACGATTCACAATGGAGTCGATGCCACTTATGGAGCCGGGGGTAAAAAGAGAAGGTGGAAGAGAACCCCTAATGCGGAGTGCATGAACTGCCGTCAGCGCGAGACCTTGAGACCATGATTTAGAATACTCGTCCCCATGAATTATTCCACAACACGTACCTTCGACGAGCATCCCTTTCAAACCAAACTCGAGTCCATACCCAACGTGGATCAAAGGGTGCAGAAGGCCGGCAAACAAACGGCCCAACATTTCAGGTTGAGTATTCGCATCTCTTCCTTCCTGGAAGTTGTATTTTTTGGAAAAGACAAACTCTTCAAGAGTACGCGTCGCGCCCTTTTCGGAAATTTGCTTAGAGAAGAAGGAGACGTAACCTTTGTAAAATCTGGAATGTGTTGAATGAAGTAAATCAGGTGCAAGCCACTGTACGATAACTTACTTTTCATCTCCCAAGTGGTCAAAGAAATTTTGCTCGGTGATGGGCTCAGGAGACTGGATTGCGGGTCGCTGAGTTTCGCCATCACGCTCAAAGTAATCTCTGATGATCGCCGCCGACCCGCCTAAAGCATAGATCGCGAGCGCACGATGCGTGACATGGCTGATCACGCATCCGACGTTAAATCTCGTGGTTCAACGGTGAAGGGGGGCACACATACTTGTGGAAGAGCAAGTCATTAAAGAATATGTGATAGCGTTGATGATTATCTTTGAGGACGTCCTGGAGGGCGACAAGTGATTCCAAGTTCCCTCCTGGAAATCTCTGAGGAGAAAGCTGCGACGGAGGCAGGGATGGGGCCGGAAAGAGTTCTTCGAGACTCTGGTTGCCAAAGGACATGATCAAGGTGGTGGGCGCTGTCCAAGTCGTTGAGATCGCTCCTTTCGGAACTTATAGCTCGGCTGCACACAAAGACCGCGTCGCTCCGGAGCTTAGGGGCATCAGTGCTCACCAATCCTGAGCAGGGCTGGATCAGTAATCAGGGACGAAGGATTCAAATTAGTTCTAAGTATGTATACAGTAACGATGCGTTACGGCCAACTCGAATGTGGAGACCATGAGGTGTACACACGGCAGTTGCTCCACATCATGAGTCGGCAGGATGACATGACAAACCTGCATTACTCACCAACCAAGAGTTGGCTGACTGACAAGCCGTTGTGACTCCACGGACTGTGTATGAGTATCTTCGTTGGCAACGCTGAATGCCTCAAAACCGGCAAGTCTCGGTCATTTTCACCGACGTTTAAACGTTGGATCAGTGCGAGCATGCTGCCGCAGGTTGTGCGGATAGTAGTTCGCAAATGACCCTACTCACCATATCCATGGGCGTCGCCGACTCGGACGCCCTGACTCTTGAGATTTCTCAGTTCGAACGATATAAATTGTACAATCATGTATCGTGTCGGTAAAGGGTTTTGGGAAGCCAATGGGAAGCCATTGAACATTGAGGCGCCACGTTCTGAAAGCCTAGAGTGTCCGTTCGGCACCGACGGTCGTGTCCAAGTCGTGGAAAACGTTGCGGAGAAGCGATTGTTTGTTCTCATTGGATGTCACGAAACCCTCAGTGGGGCGGCCAGCGCAGAGAGTCGGAAATATCATTCGCCAATGTCGTCTTCGCGTCCAGCATCACCCTTCTTCCTCTTTTCCTTTCGTTTCTCCCAGAGTTCGCGCCCCCGCAAATAATCTACTCAAGGGATCTGGTCTCGCTGCTGCTTGCACCTTGGACGTCTCCGAGCAGCACGTCGCGCGTTCTCTCCCGGTTGCTCCAATCAGTCCTCCTTTTTCGTCTCCCCAAAAACTCCGTACTCCCTTGCTACCTCCTATGGATTGCAATCGCGTTGACTCGAACGCTGGTCGGTTTCCTGTTGTCGCGTAGCGTGGGCTGGGCTTACCCGCGTTTGTTCAACCACTGGGCACTCTACGAATCGAGCGGCGGATGTGGACCTCCTCTCCTGGCCTATATGATCGCCTATGGAATGCGTCCAGATCTCGCTGTGTTACTCTCATATCTCAGAGGGTGTAAATGGGAAGTTACTGAGCCACTCGTCTTCCTGATCATATGCGCGCTTCTTTCCGCACTCGACTATGCTCCATGGACGTATGGTATAGCCATTGGGCTCGCCATGCTCGCCATCACTCTTCGCGCGGTCTTTCCGACTCTTTATCCAGCCGACACCACCCAGTCATATTCCGGCCCAGATCTGCACCATGAGGTTCCCCCAAAACGGCACCGTGTAGACATCCAAATGTTTCTTTCCCTCCTTGCTTTCATCCTCCTGCCCAACTTCATCTTCTCGTTTCTCGCCAGCCCACCCATCCCCCCAATGCCATCCCCACCCAGGGACGGCGTGCCATTCCTCGAAATCGTCCTCCTATCGTACCCTAGACCAAACGATATCCCCTCCTCCTCCGATCAAGAGTCTATTCTTTCTCAAACCATCTCCTCGTACCTCCCTTATGTATCCTCTTCCACAGCGCTCTCCGTCTTCACACATGTGGCAACATCCAAACACCCCTCATTTTTGTCTGCCCAACGCCATTTTCAAGATGCGCCCATCACGTTCTACGTAGACGACGATGCGCATCCGGACACATATCCAGGCCAGCATCTCCACCTCGCAGAAGCCTTTCGATGGATCACCGACAAAGGCGCGAGGGGTGCCGAATGGGTCATGCTCGTCGAGGACGACTTTCCCCTCTGCGGCGAATGGGGTTGGCAGGGAATACTGCGCGTCATGCAGGCGCTCGCGCGGGGACATCGCATCCCCTCTCCCGAAACCACCAAAATGTGGGGCGGATTCGTAGGCACGGGCGGCAGGTACGTTGTGTATTCTCAATCGAGATCGGGAGTTGGATCTCACCATTCGGCAGCGGTTTGATTCTCCATCGGACGCTTCTCCCTATTCTTGCACAGACGCTTGGAATACATGCCCTAGCAAATTCCCCGTTTCCTGCGTTCATGGCACATCGTCCAGCGGATATTATCGTCCAGGATTGCCTCCTTGGATTCGATCCGCTGTGCCCCACTGCTTCGTCCTCCAAAGACGCAATTGAAGGTATATGGTTCACCCGCAAGCGGCCAACCATGGTAATCTCATCACGTCTCATCATGGATCACATTGGTGGAAGTGCAAGTACTGCCAAGGGTAGGGTATATGACTCAAACAAGTGGAGATGTGGATGGAGGCATCCATTTCATGGTCGTCCAGAAGTTGCTGTGGTGCCTGTCTGATGGTGGCTTGAACTATATCCCATATCTGTTCATCACACTGTTGATATCTGCTATGTATGATATTCTGTACATGGGGATGATTCTGAGGCTCCTTCTGGCATCATGTAGACCTGTTCTCAAGCATAACATCACTGATTCCTCCAGAATTGTTCTCCATAATCTATAAACAACTCTCTTCCTCTCTTGATGTTTTTCTCTGGAGAAGCATCTAATATCCATATAAACCATAGTCTAATGAAACTTACTTGTGAAGAATCCAATCTGGTGTTCTCCATTGACCACTGTGACTTTTCATGAGGATATCAATTGTTTTTCTACAATAAATATAAAATACATACCCCTTGCATCTACATTGCCATTTTCATTGTGGTTCAAAAATCTAGTTGCATTACCAAGATGAGCTGCATCAAATATTGGTAAATGGGTGCCCTCTTCATCTGGAGTGACTTCAAATAGATAGTTGAGACCAACATGCTTGGAAAGCTCACTGTGTAGAAGATCTAAGATGAAATAAAAACAATATGATAAGAACTCACGTTCTTGTGTCAGCAAAGTAAGAAGTTACAATGTGGCCAGCATAGGCTATCAAATATCATTATAAAATGCAACACATTGTGGAAATAGTACTCACATCCAAGAAATGTATTTCCCCTCATATCTTGGCATGCAAAGGCACCCCAGCCATGTGTTCCACATTTGATTACAACTGGCTATCAGAAGGATGAATATATTTAACTTGAGGTCAAAATATTCATACCATGCTAGCTAGGCGCTGCATCTTGGTATTGGAACATGGTCTTCCAAGACAACCTCAATGAGAAACATGAATTACTAAAGACTACCTCATAATTGATGTCCTTACCTCTATAACCCATTCTCAATCAGAATTTATCAAGTAAAGGGTGTTCTCACTTACCTAGCATCACAGCTGAGACATATACCTGGAATACATTCTCTTCCATTATGTAAACAACTGCAACTTTGATTGGAACATCTTCCAATAGCACAGCTGCAACCTTCCCATTGTCTCTCACCTGAAGGATGAACAAAATCATGCAATCAGTAAACATAGCAATCCAAATTGGATTCTCACATTTCACACCACATCTACACATCAGTGTACAGTGATGTTTAGCTGCAAAGCAAGGGCAGTTGTTGGTGGTACATGGACCAGGATGAGCACAAGCATTCAGACTGAGATATCAATTGTTAGAATCATCATAGAAGAATAAATGAAACCACATACATTGTACAAGTTGAAGGTTTGTTATCCACTAGTATCTCTCTATTTAGACCATAGTCAAGGAAATTTGAACATGTCTTACCAAAAATTCGTTTAGTCCTTTTCCTTTGTCGTACATGCCTACTTTCTCTGTCTGAGCCTCCTACAAGTGGGTGGCCTGATGAATCTGGCAAGTTAGATGAAAGGATTGTATGATCTGGAAACAGTTGTAATCTTTGCATAAAAACCTAGGGATTCCACCAATATATCAGTTCCTAAATGCAAAATAATTTATGATCATAATTTACCTGTTTACATGATTTAAGGCATATAATTGCCAATTGGCAGGGAAGCAAATCTGGTGCAATGCCAAGAATAGTTTCTAGTGTATCCACAGAGCTTGTTTGATCAGACTTGGTAGGAAGAGGGGGTATGGATTCCTATTATCCAAAGTAAATGAATCACTACACCAATGTCAGTGTAATAGTACTTGCCATAAACTTTTCAAAATCCTGTATATGCCTGAAGCAATCTTGGCCACATGGGTGTCCTTCAGATAATATCATGCTCTGACCAGTCAACTGTGGCTTTCCAGAAGGAATATAGCCATTGGCATGATCTTTGCCTTTGGAACCATATTTTTCATGTGTTTGCACAAAAATAACAATACGAACATACCATGAGTTTCACAGAGTGCATGGAGGCAGTTTATGCTCGGGCAGAAAACCGCTAGATTATTCATCAATCTTTGTCGCAGATTATCTGGATCCGACCGTGTGCGAATGGTAGGCAGCTCCTCCTCCTGTGTGGCCTTAAATCTAGATGCGCCCGGCCAATGGAGAGCATCTCTGATAACCACCATGAGCGGCCACACAGGCAATCGTAACACTTGTAAAGTAACGTACCTCTGGAACTGATCCCACAATAACCCCTGGTTATGTGATTCTCGAAACTGTTTGAACATTTCCATGCGGTCGATATCAGGTGTACCAATCTGATGTATGAGGTATAGTCGTCTGGCAGTCTCTATATGGATCATCTCCGCTAGTTACTTATTATATGTGATGACCGGCGCACAAAACGAGTGAAACTTACCATCAGGATCAAACGGTATCTCCCATTCCAAGACGTCGAATCTGGTTTGGAACTCCGCCAACGGAAATCGTTCGTCCTCCACGTAGGGCACAAACTGCAGGATGTCCTCGCTCGCGTGCATGCGCACGCTCTTGGATATCGGCGGGCACGATTCGTACTTTGGGAAAGGCTTGAACGTACCCAGGTCGATGGTGACCACGGGCACTGACACTGTTGTCATCCGCTGTCGGATGCCACGCTGTCCGGGTGGGCCACCCGACTCGACGGCGTCGGTGTACGTGACGGCCATCACTACGGCAGGCCCGTCAGGCTCGTCCTTGGGTGTCCGCAGCGCGCTGTTGTCGAGCAGCCGCGCCACGCCCGCTTTGGCGACGCGTGCCACCTGGCGCTTAGACGCGACGAATGACTGGGTGACGGTCCCGAGGATTTCGCTGCAATACCCGGGCTCCCAGTCGTAGAACTCGTTCCAGACCTCTTTGTAGACGGTGCGCCCGACTTGTTTGAGCTCGGCGAGCGAGCGAGGGGGGTCTTCGGAGGGGGTTGAGATGGGGGTTGGGGTTGGGGAGCTAGGTTCGGTGCGGTCGATGTATGCGGGGAGGTCCATCGTTTGTGGAAGGGAGGTGCTTGGGGGAGAAATGGGGAGAAGGGAGAAATTTGATTGTGTGGCTCGAGGTCGGAGGGAGAAGCTTTATAAAGGGTACCTAGTTTGTCGAACGTTCAAAGGCAATGGTATTTGACGGTTGTCGGAATGGAGTACCAGCTAAATTTCCCACTGTGGCCCACAAAGCAGTCCTACTCACAATCGTCGCAGAGTGCTCAATCGAGAAAGATCCAGTAGAAATGACAATGGTCGTCTGAACTCTTGTGAAGGAAGTTTAGTGGTCCAAATGACGAGTGTTATGATCGGACGTCTGGTTCGTTGTAGAGCAAGTCGGACATCTACTCGGTTATTGTGACACAGCCTTGACAGCGGAAGCAAATTCAACTTGATCGATCGACTTGGCGTTTGAATTAGTGTATCAAGTGTACTAGAGAACACCCCGCTTGCTAAATTGACTGTCCCTCATCTCCCTCGCCCTCTTGATACCCGCATAAATATCCTCCTCCGTCGGCGCCCTGTCGCCCACCCACTCCCGAATCCACGCCCGCAACGCACCAAACTCTGTCCTCGGCGGAGCATCCGCACGCTCAGCTGCAGGTGCATCCACGTCCGGCCCCATCGTCGGTCGCGCCTGCCACCCCCACCCATCCTCAAACACCGGCCCCCTCAACCCAACCTCCATCCAAAACACAAGCGCCACCGCGAGCGTCTCCGTCTTGGGCACCACCCCCAGCGCCCGCATCCACACCAACACCTCCGGGATTTCCTCCGCACGTGACGACAGCCCCAGTAACGCAACGTACGCCGCAAACGTGCTCTCCGAGGGCACCACCGTCGGGAGCGGCGGGCCCAAGTCCATCTGCTCGCCCGCGCCCCACGCTGTCGTCGGTCGCTCTTTGCCCGGGTGTGTAGGGCGGGCCAGGAAGCGTCCCGGGTCAGGTGTCAGAACACGCGCAAGCTCTTGCAGGATGCTCTCCCCGCCCTTGGCACGCGCGGGCGTCACGCCACCA
This sequence comes from Xerocomus brunneocitrinus, assembly GCA_038093375.1. Lineage (NCBI taxonomy): Eukaryota > Fungi > Basidiomycota > Agaricomycetes > Boletales > Boletaceae > Xerocomus > Xerocomus brunneocitrinus. The sequence continues at coordinate 20,241 of JBBPSB010000140.1, forward strand.
CCGAACGGTCCGCTTGTGCATCCAAGGGCGGGCCAGTTGCCAAACATCATGCCGCGGAAGATGGACCGTGCGACTTCTGTCGAGCGGCGGTTTGCCCAGATACCGACGACGGGTGGAGGGGATGGGGATTGGAAAAGGGAGCTGAGATGCGCGACGAGCGTGTCGCGAGTTGGTGAAGCACCATCGGAGGCAGTCTCTAAGCTGGTCTGGTCGGGATCATGGTCGGAATGTGGCGCTTCTTTCCGGTTGAGGTCTTGGTGCCTTGAGAGCTCGGTGGCGTTGTACGGGGTCATCGTCGGGGCAATAGGTCCACCTTGCTTTTTGAATAGTCGCTTGTCAGCAATGTACCAACTCATGGCTCCCTTTAGACTCTCCCCGTCCATCTTTGAAGCTTGTATCGCTGCCTTGAGTAGTACGCGAAGCATCAAATTAGTGGGGGGAACAAAATACAACGATGTCAGGTGGGTCCAGATATAAAAGATTGCGTCTGGACGGCGGATGCGGAGGAGGGAAGTAAAGAGCGCGTGGATCGGGTGGACCTTGAGGTAGGGAGAGATCAAAGTTCGGGGAGGCTTGGACTGGGAAGATGAGCCTGGTGTCGGAGATGAGGCTGTCAATTCCCCAATGTCCCGCTTGACGGCTTCTTCAAGTAGACAGAGAGCCTCCTCGGTGCGTCCGCTCTGAACGAGCACGTCGATACCCACACAGAGGGCCTTTCTATCTATTCTCATCTCGTTTTTGACATTGCCCTTGCACCGTGCGTCAACAACCTCGCCGACAAACTCATCCCATAGCTTTTCTGCCTCGTCCAAGGCATTCCGCCGCAACAAGCCTTGTATGACAACGATGTACGTTGCTCTAGTTGGCTTGTAAGCGTTGGTTCCTTCCTTGGTTGCCTCGAAAAGGTCAAGCAAGGAACTGGCAGAGAGCGTGCGGTCACGAGCACCAGCATGGAGAGCTGTAGTCCAGTCATAGATGTCAATGCTTGATTTGTTGGATACATTGGAGTGGGGTGAAGGAGAGGGTGACTGGCGAGATTTCGAGAGGTCAAGTTTAAGTAGACGGTGGAAGTATCGGAAGGCAGACTGACGGTCGTGCCGCATGGAACGGAGGTATTGGGTATTAGCCTTGTGAGCCGTCCCTTGCACAACCTTTTCGTCCGCGTCGAAGTCGTCCTCAGTGGTATATGGCGGGGTGATGCCATTTTCTAGACACCGCTTCCTGATGGTATGGAGGTAATACGCACTTGATTGCACGTTGCCCAATGATGCATAAGCTCTCAACCATGCTTCTGACCTCTCCATTCTTGCGGGAATGGAGCCACTGCGGTGAAAATAATCCAACAGTTGTGGCGAGCGGAAATTGTCCCTGATGAGTACCCTTTCGGTGTCTGGCCAAAGGACCAAACCTCTGTTCTCCATCTCTCTCAATACGTCAACGGCGACGTCTGCGGCCACTCGTGATCTATCAACGAGAGAAATGGCCTGGAGGAGCATGTTGAAGTGAAATGATTTGTAGGTATGCGAGTGTGGAGGAAGGTCGATCAGGTGCGCTGTGAGTGGTCGAAGTAAAGATACGAGTGAAAAGTAGGCGATGGAGTGGGCTGTGAGGATAAACAAGGGTAGTGCGTGGAACTTGTTGATAGGTGGGCGAGGCGATGGGATGGACGTGAGAGGGAATGCGAGATCGTACAAGGCTGACTGAGCGTCGCTCGGGGATCTGATTTTATGCGACACGAGGGCAAGAACGACCCACGATGGGGTTTGATGCAAGTCATTCTCAGCGTGGTTTTGATGTAAAATATCAAGTGCACGTTCAAAGGTGGGCGAGTACACGACTGGGCTCCACCGAGCCCAATCGTCGGGTGTTACCCCGCTGCGCTGGAGGGTATCGCGTAGGGCGGGGTCATGTCGGTCAGCATGGCGCAAAAGAGGTACGAGCTCCCAGATAGGTTTCTTGGTGATTTTGTAGGCAATCTTGGAGAACCCGAGCGTGCGCTTCTCGAGCGGTGCGACGGTGAGCAGCGACGAAATACATCGGCACTGAGTTCGACGTGCCCGACGAGAAAGACTCTGCATGCACTGTTGTTGTGTCAGCTGGAAAACCATATCCTAAAGGCAGACATACAGTGCTCGTCGTTGGGAACGATGACGACGAGCTCGTCGGGGACGGCGACGCCACAATGACAACACGACCAAACACGGAGCGGCTTTCACGCTCGTTTTCACTGCTGGCTTTGTTTGTTCCCAACCACAACCTTCTCAAGAAAAAAAGACGAGCCATGCCTCGCATTCTCTTTGTCAGTGGTTTCCATCCGTCTACGCGCGCCCGCGACCTCGCCTACGAGTTCGAGCGGTACGTTTTATCTGGCCAACTTTTTTCCCGAAATTTTAAGCCATTTCTACAACAGCTACGGTCCTCTTGTACGATGCGACGTGCCAGCGCCACGCAATCCACACGCCAGTTCCAATCCGTAAGTGTTTCCCGAAATTTGCTTCAACCCCTTGCCCTATCCAGTCGACGTGTGCGCTCCACGAACGAGACCTCGCGGTGCCCCGTTGTCACACCAGAATACGAACGCGAGCGAGACCTGACCACGAGAATATGTGACGTTGTCGATATCGATCCTCTATCTCGCGGGTTGTCGTCGTTCGCTACATGACCGTTGGCGATACGTTCGAGCCGCACGGAGAAAACGTGTCTTCGACTACGGATTCCGTTTCTTGCGCTTCTCGATTTATCGCTCTTTCGCGTATTACAAACCATCTTCGAACGATCGCTCAATCTCGCGTCTCGTAGCTATGCTTTCGTCGAATTCCGCAGCCAGCGTGACGCCGAGGACGCTTATTATGACATGTGAGCCTTATTCTTGGTTATCCTCCACTTGCTTACCCGACGATGTCACAAAGGCACGGAAGATACTTTGAGGGTTCGCGGTTGAGTATCCAGGTCAGTACTTTGGCAGGCAGTGTGCTTTTCTTGGCTCATGTCATTTCAGTGGGCCAAAAATCCACCCTCCTCGGTTTGGCGTTATGAAAGGCGTTCTCCTCCTCACCGTTCGAGCGGCCGCGATCGTTCTCGTAGTCCTCGTCGTCGTCCCGAGCCCCGTGACGAGCGCGATTACCGCAGCAACGGCGTCGACAGGGAAAGGGAAAGGGAATTGCCCGATAGAGACCGCGACAACCGGGATGGAAGGGATAGAAGGAGACGCAGCAGGTCCCCTGACAGAAGGCGGAGTCTGTCGCCTGCTGACAGGAGGAGGACCGATGACAGGGACCGGAATGCGAGGACCCCTCCTATGGAGGATGTCAAAAAAGACATTGACGAACGCGAGAGGGAGAGGGCTCCTGCTCAGACCCCTCCTTATGAGCACTGAGTCTTGTCCGCCATTTGGTTCGTATTCACCTTTGAAAGCGCCTTATTTTCTTGTCGTCTCGCTGTGGTTATCATACACGAGTGTTTGAGTCGTGTCGTACATAGACTTTGAATGCCATTTGTTGGTTATAATAATTGCGTAATAAGTAAAGATATTTTATCTTGTCCCCGAACGGCCACCATGCAGCCTTCACGACGAGTGCCAACCATTGACGACCTCAAGGTTGGCCTTACTTCGTATCCAGAAAGCACTAACAGACTCGGCGACCAGGTTAAGCTATGTTACATCTGTCGTGAGGAGGAACGCTACGACGGTACTTGATTCCAGTCTAGTTTTGCCACGTCAGCTCACATCGCTTATTAGCCCCAGGAAGTCCACCTCGTGCATGGACGCATCCGTGTACATGCACTTTGATCGCCCATGAATCGTGTCTCCTTCGCTGGATCCAATCTTCCCAATCCAACCGGTCGCGCGCTTCCAACGCTCTCAAGTGCCCCCAATGCGGCACCTCTTACGAATTGACGAGCTCGAACCCGCTTCTACTCCGCTGGTTGAATATGGGAAACAAGGGACTGTCCATAATTGGGAGAGTCGTCAGCCTGGGCAGTTTGACCGTCGTCATCATCAGTCTCGGTACCGGTGTGTCCGCCAACTTGATCCCATCTGCCAAGCGTTTCTCATGGTTTGTCAGGCATGTATATCCTGAGCACTGCGTATGGAGCGTATGCCGTCCGTGAATTCCTCGGCGCAGAGTGGGTAGCTACATTGTTCGGTTGTGTCCGCCGCGCTGACGCCACATCATACCAGAATGTTTGACATCCTTTTGACGGACGATCCGTCCAACTGGCCCTGGCATAGCTTCATCAACCTCCCGCTGATCCCACTCGCCCTCATCTTCTCCCGCCTCCCTCTGAAATCCAATGTGACGCCGCTCATTCCGCTATTGCTTGCTTGGCCGACGAGTGTGCCTGTTGCGGGGCCCGGGATGCCGAGCGCGGATACTTTGTTGAGCGGAGCATCTGCAAAAGACATGTTCCCTCTCCTCCCGCACTGGCCACCACCCCCGTTCATTCTCGGCCTATTCGTCTTTCCAATCGTACGAGAGGGATACAAGCGGCTATTTTCGCAGTTTACCAGATTGGTACTCGGGTCGACGTCTGGAGGAGACCACGGACAGGGACAGCAGCGAGGGGAGCGCGATATGCACCGGGTATTGATGGGCGCGGTTGCCGAAGACGAGCCGTTCCTCCGGATCCGCGTCAACGCCCACATGGACGAAGCAGACGGTCCAGGGCGGCGCGCGAACCGGGTTGCGAGACCCAACGGGAATGGAAACGGGAATGGCGAGGACGCGGCCGAGGACGATGCGGGGGACGTGGCTGCTGCGGCCGAGGACACGATCCGCGTCTCAGGGACGTCATTTGGGCGGTTGATTGGCGGGGCGTTGATCATACCGCGGATATCGTCGTTGATGGGTTCGCTGCTCTTTCGGCTGTCCAAACACTCGGTGTGGTTACGCAGGTTTTTGGCGATACGGCCGCCACTGCGTGCGGTTGCTGAGCGGGTTGGGCCGCTTGGCCTGACGACGGGGCGGCCGTTCGGGACGGGTCTTGGGGGTTTGCTTGGTACGCGCGCCGTGCTCGGGGAGATGGGCTTCTTGAGAAAGTTGAGCGTGGCGGGTATGTTGGGGTTGAGCGTGGCTTGGCGGGGTACGTACGCTTGGGCAGAATGTGATCCCGTTTGGTGCGTTTGGTGTTCGTCTTTTTTTGCGAACGAGCTGACGTGTGCTCGGTAGGTGGCGAAACTCGTTGGGCCTTGGGTTGTTCACGATCGTAAGCCTTTTTTCGGTTTTGTGAGTGGCCGTGACTGACGGCGTGGCAGGCCAAGGATTGTGTACACCTTCTCCATCTATATCTGACCAAACGCGAGCTGGAGAGTCGGCAGGTGAAGAATCGGTCGTTTGAAGGTGTAGACGTTCGAGAGCTCGACCTCATTGATCCGCAGGCGCACATATGAAAGGCGGTCCTTTCCCCCTCTTTTTATCTTTATCTTTTTACGAAAAGCAGTCATGTTTTCTTGGAATATGTACAACGCATGACATCCCCCTGTTCTCTATTCTGCCAAATTCGGCTCATTCAGGTCAAAAACCAGTAGAGATAGTAGGCTTTGTTTGGCTGCTCCCGAGTGAGGCTGATCGTTGGCTGGGGAGGGAATCTCAAGGTCGTCATCATATACAATGCCAACGTCCGTGGTACACCACGCGTCGTTTGGACTGATCATGCATTAGAAGCAGTGCACATGCGTTCTTCTAGATGCTACAACAACAAAAGACTCGAGTTTGCCACGTACATACCAAAGGAACAAGGTGGCGTCACATCAATCAGTCCAGCTCCAACACCGTTCCTCGTTGTACGCTTCCCCAACCTGTGTCAAAGCAATGCGCCCATCAGAAAACCTGGTTCGATTAAGAAGAACGAAAAACGCACCGACGAGCCGCCAGTGTTTCTCGATCCGTCGCGACAGCGCCACCTTTTCGCCGACCTCGGTACACGCAGGTGACGTGAGCTGGATCTTGGCGAGGTCGCCCTTGACGCTCACGACGCGTCCGCCCGTGGACGTCGACCCAATGTTGATCAGCAACAGCTCGTTCTTGGTCAGCTTGGACACCTTGGTCTGTTTCTTGTCTTCTGTGCGTACACCGAGGAGTCGGCGGAGCAAAAAGAGGCTGATTTCGAGTTCTTGGGGCAAGGGCTGTGAGTGGAAAAGTAAAAAAGAAAAGATAGGACTGTACCTGTGTACACCTTTGGAAGCTTGCCGACAGCGCCCAAAACTTGTCCCACTAACCGATCCGCGCGGCAGAGCGTCGGGTCAATCTTGGTTCCGACACCGATTAGCCCACCAGGGACGGCAAACGACAGGTGATTGCTCTCGGCGTGCAACGAAACGATCTTGCTAAAGATGGGTTTACATCTATTTCTTCCCGCGCTGTCCTTGGTCACGATCCCTGGTCTAATCTCGACTTCTTGGCCAATGTGAAGGATCCCAGTGAGAATCGAACCTCCGGCGACGCCGCCTTTCAGTTCGTCCACTTCAGCACCGGGTTTGTTGACGTCAAAGGAACGGATGACGATGAGACGTGGGACGGCGGTGAAATCTCGGATCGGGATAGGGATGCGTTTGACGATGTATTCATTGACTGCGTCAATGTTGTATTTCAACTGGGCAGATATAGGCACGATGGGTGAGGATTCTGCAACGGTGCCTAACGAGTGTGATCGATCTGTCAGCGGGGCGATATCTGACAGAGAGATGTTAGCGTGCCTTTGACGAATGCAGCAATGCTCTTTTGATGTTCCAATGCCTGAGTCTCCTTGATCAAGTCGACCTTGTTCTGGAGGATGATGATGTTCTCTAGTTTCATGATTTCCACGGCGGCAAGATGTTCTGATGTTTGAGGTTGAGGGCAGGTTTCGTTTCCGGCGATGAGCAGCAGTGCGGCGTCCATCACTGCAGCGCCGTTAAGCATGGTGGCCATCAGAATGTCGTGTCCTGGACAGTCAACAAAGGAGACGTGTCGGACGAGCTTCATGCGGTGACCACAGCCAGGTCGTTCGCATGGTGGATTGTCCTCTTTGTCGGAACGATACGATCGGTAGCAACCCGGCCGGGGGCATGCTTCGTTTTCGCATTTATAAATCTAAAGTGGTGTCGATACGTGCCTCGAAATGCAAAGAAGGCGCACGAACCTTGGCGTTGGCATAACCAAGTTTGATAGTGATGTTCCGCACGAGCTCGTTTTTGAATCGAACGGTCATGACCCCCGATATAGCTTTTACGACCGTGGATTTACCGTGTGCGACATGTCCGATCGTGCCTATGAGCGTATCGGTGAAAACTCGTCCAAGATACGTGCGTAGCCGGCCTACCTAAGTTGATCGTCGCCTGTAATCGCAAACGCCCCATTCAAACGATCCTTTTTCAAACGGAAAAAGAGCGAAAGCGGGTAGACGTACTTGTTTTGAGATGACCTCGGGGGACAATGGTGTGAGTGTCGAAGGATCGATGTCAATCTTGGGGACATCCTCGACATCCTCGACAGACTCTTCCGAGTCAGAATCGTCATGTCGTTTTTGAAGCGTTTCGTCGTCGGACATGGTGGTCTCTGTACAGGTCCAAGTTGTGAGTCGCGATCGGTTCTGCTGTTGATCAGAATAAGACCTCCAATGGAGGGGTCATATGATATAATATGGATGGTGAAATATTTATTTATTTATTTATTCTTCTTGGATAGAACTTCTCCCGCGGCTGCCTGCCATCATAGCCGCGTTCATCCGGGCGCGGCTGCGCCAATGGCCATTGTGTTTCAAAACGCCAGTGGCCAAGGTGGTCCTCATACATCACACCTGTCCCATCAATCAAGGCCTCGAAATGTTTGGCGAAGGTAAGCTTGGACAGTCAATGCCGCTCGAACCATATCATTTAGCGGATGAAAAATATCCGGGTCAAACGCCAGAAAGGACGATTTGAGTCATACGTTGATTCGTTCACCGCAGCGGCTCCTTTATCCATTGCACCAGGGACGTTTTCCCTGGCCGCTCTACAGGGAACCCCTACCTGTTCGAGAACGGGCTTTGCAAGCTTGGCATGTCCCTCAGCGATCTGATGAGAGAACGAGGCAGCATCGAGCGGCTGCTCAAGCACAGGGTTTTCCTATTTAGAGAAATTCAAGGGCGTGGAGGAAGAAACTGATAGAGATGCATCACCCTCAGAGTAGGTTCAATTGCACGTCCGAAAGTAGCGGAGAATAAGCGAGGAAGGGACTTTTTGTTGAGTAACAATATACTCTGTCACGGATTGGTTCCAGTGGGGGGTTGTATCAATTCTACAGAACATGGTCTATATTGAGTGATACATTGGAAAAACAAATTTACTAATCGTACAGCAGTGTCACTAGCTAGCGAAACACATGTAGTCATGGTCGAATACAGCAAAAATGAGAAAGAGGCACTGCCTGGTATGGGGAGGAAAAGGACATATTCATCTGCGCATCAGCTGCGACTGTCGATTATTTCCTGTGCAGAAAATTCCGAAATGCAAGCGCGGGCGTGAGAGCAGCCGTGATGGAACCGGCTTGTCGTCGCATGGAGTCGGTTGAGTCTGGACTTCCGGCCGTGCGGGGTGTTGCTTGTGTACAGGACGAGCGCGACGGGCGGCCATATCCAGCAAGAGTCTCTTCTTCCGCTTGTCCACTGTCACCTTGGGAGGGAAAGCATCGGGAGCTGAAACAACCGGATCGGGATTACATACAACGCCACGAGCGCAAATGATTCCTTACGTGGCATGGACGCAGCGATATTGTTCAAGGGCCACGGTGGTACGCGCAATGGTGCCGCTATACTGGATGGTCGTGCAAGCTGTGGCATCCCCTGTGGCCGCGATCGACTGCTAATATTGTTCATAAGGTCGGCTATGCCAAGCTGTGCGTAAGGATCGTGATCGCGCTGAATGACCAACTGGGTTGTCAGCGGCAAGAGCAGTCTATCCACTCGTTCTAGCGAACGAATCAAATGATGTAAATTTACTCTGTCGATGTGCGGTAGGAATGACACTTGCCTTGGAGGTCGTTAGAAAACTGGTCCCGGTTCTGGCGGATAATCAAGACGAGCATTCTAAAATATGCCGCTTTGCACGGCTGTAATTTAGGCGAACATGAGGTGAAGAGGTGGAGCTTCACGCCCGCTCGATTGAGCGTTGTTCGTGCCACCTAGACGGTCAAGTCGGACTGCGAGCCACCGGAACAATCGTGGATAAATATACCTCTATCAACGCAAGCAACTGTGGACGTGGATCATAAATTGGCTGAAGCAGTGAATAAATGAATGGCTACCTTTCTTCCGTGGCACTGAATGTCGGCGTCGGTCAACCGTTCATTGAAGCGATAAAGGTCTTCCGACGCCTCTAGGAAATTCGGGAGCGCAGATAGACGGCGAGCAATATCGATCACGAATTTCTGTAAGGACATGGGTGTAGATAACTGGAGGTTGTCCATGATGGGAAACAGAACTAATGAGGCTCGGGAAGGAGCGGAGACAAGAGAGGGGGTAGTTATAAGTACTAATTGTGGCGGGATGTACAAAGGGTGCGGTATATTCCGAGAAGGAGCCACTGTGGAACTGCCCACTTGTTACATTGTGTCAGCTATTATTGGCTAGTTCTGGGATGATCAGTGGCAATCCAACTGATACCGAATTAGGTTTACAAATTATGTAATTTACAGATAAACGTCTTGCGAACGCGTTCCACGCGTGGCCATGGAATCCTCCACGCACAGACTGCAGGCGGAGCGTCAAAAGCAGCTCGAGCTCAGGAAACAGATAGAGCGCCTACAAGCACAGCTCATCGACGTCCCAGACGACGATCCACGTCTACAATCACCGAAGCGCAAGAATTCAGACGCGATCCTTGCACCCGCAACACCCTCTCCAAGTGAGCCCATTGCTTCTTAAGCGGTCTCATTAACCAGCCCACGAACAGGAAAGAAAAGGAGGAGGACCGAACAGGCTGCTGGCCACAAACATAAACGACATGCAGGCAGTTCGGAGCGTCCGCGGCAGCAGAGCGCGCCCTCGGTTCGTGGATCTGACTCAGTCCCCCTCCACGTGAAACCAGCGCCTTCTGACGTGCTTCATAAACTTGCCGCCCTGCGAACGGGACCCACTCCTCGCTCCGAGCAAATTTCCGTCGTACGATCCCGGGACCTCGCTGAGAAACCGAAGGTACCCGAGCCTGGCTTGCAAGAACGTGGCATCGGGGCGCCCACTACGTCCACCTCACTGGCAAGCCTACCAAGCAGAGACGAGAACCTCGTGATAGTCGAGGACCTTGAAATGGGACCCACGGATCATAAGCCACCTGTTGATGACCCTTTGTTTGAGCGCCTTGAACCCAACTCTGGCATCCATCTCCTGTACGTCGCTTTTATCATTGAAACAAACAATGTATCTTAGTGACATAATGATAGCTCGCGATCCCTACCACACGAGGACCTCCAAGAATATCTCCGCGGACGATATTACCTTTCACCTTCGCGACTCTATTCCTGTATTCGACTTCTTCCAAATAAATCTGGATATGATGTCCCTGTGGATGGTGACTGGGTTACTATCGCCGTCGTGGCGGAGAGAGGCACCATCAAACACACTCGGGCACCGGTGGATATCACTCCCGGAGACAATGGTCGTGCCTCGGACGATGAAATCAAGTTGGGTAATAACACTGCCTCCCGTAAGAAATCTGGCAAGAGTGGCCCGGAGGGCCAAACGAAGCCCCATGGTAAAAAATATGTGAACATGAAACTGATTGATTTCGGGGCTCGTTCTAAATCTTCTGCATCCGGAGCAATCCGGGGAGACGCATTTTTGACTTTGTTACTGTTCGAGTCGGACGGATTTGACAAGCTCACTGGGGAGACTGGGAACGTGAAGAAGATTTATCAGGGAGGGAGCAAAGGCGCATTTGAGGCCATGTCCAAGCTCAAGGAAGGCGACGTTGTCGCTCTCTTAAATCCAAAGGTTCTAAAACCTCTTCAGGTTCGTGTTTCGTTATCTAGCTATATGTTATATTGCTCATTTCCCCTTAGCGCAATGACAAGACACCGCATCCTGTGGACAATATTCTCGCAATTACCCCGGAATCCGCAACCTCGATTGCAATCATCGGACGCGCTCGCGATCTCGGCATGTGTAAGGTGACCAAGAAGGATGGTAAACCCTGTGGAAGTTGGACAGACAAGAGGGTGAGCGACGTCTGCGATTGGCATCTGACGAACGCCGTCCAGAGACAGCGGGCGGGGAGAGCCGAATTTTCAGCTGGGTTTGTTCCTCTAATTTTTTTTTCTAAATGCTGGATAACGAACATTTTCTTTCGGTACAGGACATCGGGTATGATGACTTCTGCGCGCAAGCGTAAACCCGAGCATGACCCCTCTCGTCAGTGGGGTCTCCAACCTGAGCCGACGGCAGGTAGTTCAGTCTACGTTGTCTCTGGACACGTTGTCGGGGGAACAGCTGGAGATATGTTTACCACCGAAAAGCTGGGCAGAGAGGCGCAGGAAAAGGCAAAACGGAGGCTCGGACGGGACACCGATAAAGAGCTCAAGGTCTTGTTGGATAGAGACAAGGAAGGGATGAGGGCGGTCACGACAGCGAGGGAGGCGGTGGCCAAGATGTTGAAGAAGGCTGGGGGCGGCAAGGGGAGAGCAACCGGAAAGAAAGCAGACAAGGGGAAGGGTAGAGCGGTGGAGGTGGAGGTGGAGGAAGACGATGAGATCGAGGAACCGTCGAGCGTGCCTGTGAAAACGGCGTACTCTGCGAATATCATCAAGCAGCTCGGGTTCGATCCTGCCGCGAAAACGGGGCGGAAGCGTGCGGAGGACCTTTCCATCCAGAAAAAGGTATGTTTATTGTCATCGGCGATGTATTGTCAGACCTTGATGTCATTGAATAGCTAGAAGCGCTGGCGGCGATTCAGCAATCGAGAAAGGACATTCACCTTGCTCGAAGACCAGGTACAAACATACGTTCTGGAGTCTCTGTACCTGCGTTCATGGCTGACGTTGAGGACGTGGTCGATTTGGATGCTAGTAGCGATGTTTGAATGGAATACTAATGATTAATAACGTAATCGCGTATAGCGCTTATTTATGTATTGAATCCATCAGAGGTCGAACTTTCCCCTAATTATTCACCACGGACAACCTGGTCTGTTCTCTTTCTCGCTGGAATCGCCCGAAGTTGACTTTGATTAGTGACAATGGAAACCGTGCGCTACTTCGGATATTCCATTCCCATCGACAAAATCCATCCAGCAGCTGGTATGTCTGCCACCGACTTCAATGACCTCTTTGTTGGAAGCACCAAGGCAAGAAATATCATTTACAGTGCAGGATCTCGGAGGCAAAGCCAGCACACATATATACTCCAAGAAAGATGTTCGCTATGTCTTTTTCGTGTTGGCCAGCAGCAAATGGGACGGATATGCACCATGCATGCCAAGGAAAGCACCAGCTCCGGAAGAGTACCAGACTCTTCGAGAGATACTCCAGACTGAGGAACTTGGACGTTGGCGCAAATTCAAGCTTTGATGTAGCATGTATCATGCTGCTCACTGGGCTGTAACCTTACTTTCATCTTTCGTTGCCCCCGACACTTTTTTAGTTATAATTATATCTCGCATGTGTCCGTTCTCTTATATTTTCTTCGGTATCTCTTACATTTGCCGCATACTGTCACACCAATACATGTATTATTATTAGGAGCATCGTCATTGAAGCTTTGATTCAAACCCTTTCCCAACGAATCGAAGCGCCTCCCGCGTACGCGTCATCTCGACCCCGGAAGCGTCTGCAAATGAGAGCGCACTTGGCTTCTGACATCGCGCGGTGATGGCATTGAATCGAGAAACATTTGAGTCTGAGTAGGCATCGGAGGCACGATAGGCCGTGCCGATGATTTCATACACGAGTTTTTCGAGCGTCAGATGGGCAGAGTTTTCAATGTCCTGTACAGTATCCAAGGTCAGCTGAGTCAATCGTCTGAAGAACTGGGCCGTGCTTACCGTGGCGACCCGTTGGATAATGTCCGGGTAGTCTATCTCCTTCACGTCTACCTCACTGCTGGTACCGGTGTGGGAGGCCTCAAAGAAGATGAGATGGGTGACAACGCGTTGTTTGACAAGACGTTCGGGAGGGTTGACACCAATAATGACGGCCAAGGTCAAATCTGACACCCGTACGATCGCGGCCGGTGCCATCTCCAAATCTCTGCCAAGCAATCGTATTCGCGAGGTCCAGTCCAAAGTACGCGTGGTGAGCTCCACTTTGAAACTCTTTGCAAGAAGGATCTGTTTCGAAAGTTCGACGACGACTCGCACGGCGTGCACCACCTCCTGTACCCTGCTTTCATCTTTTCCTGTGGCATCCATTGCGAACCTAAACGCTGCATCGGTCACATCGTCCAAAAGTTCTCTTGCACTCTTGTAATTCCGCTCTCCCTTGGCACCTACCCGTTTCTCAACGGCTTTGGCGAGAAGACCATAGTGCAACGAGTCGGTGACGTTGTCGGATCGACCTGGTGCGTCGAGATAAGATGGGGCAAGGTGAAGGTGAAGAGAAAGGGCAATAGGTTGGGGACGGATGCGGTTCCAGTGATCGGGGCCGATGGTGGTGGCCAGATGGACGGCAGAAATGGAGACTATGTCGGTGTCCGGTGGATGGGACATTGTAGTGAGATCGTGGCAAACTTCGTTTGGAAACCACGGACATTCTCCCACCAGCTGTTCTTTCCACTCACATCGCTCGTCGCCGCGCGCGATATGATTTGGCCCCCTAATAGTGCACTCCCAGTAACCTAATTCAAGCAACCGTTCGAGGACACGAATTTGGGTGGCAAATGTATGAAGAGAACAAATAAAGAAAAGGGAAATGCGACAAGTAATTACAACTATCAAAGCTTGAATTGGCGTCAATGTCCAAGTTCCTTAGTCTCGTACTCTTCCGGAGTTGGCAGTGTCTTCCCGACTGGCATGCATGGTGCATATCCGTCCCATTTGCTGCTGGCCAACACGAAAAAGACATGGCGGACGTCTTTGTCGTATAAGTATACTAGCTTTGCCTCCGAGTCCTGCGCTGTAAATGATATCTTTTGCCTTGCGGCCTCCAACAAAGACGTTATTGAAGTCAGTGGTAGGGATAGGCTGGTGGATGGATTGTATCGATGGGAACTGAGTACTGAATATCCAAAGTAGCGTACGGTTTCCATTATCAAGGTTCAATGTCAGCATCGAGTGATTCCAGCGAGAGAGGGGTTAGTATCCCAGACCGTACATATACCGGAATCAGGATAGCTCACCAGTGTGTAGTACTCACATTCGCTGTAATTCCACCTTTTAGTTTGGGTGTCGAACATTGGGATTCGCAATCACTGAAGCATAGGAAAGAAAGAAAGAAAAAGAATGACAGAAATTCACGATACAAGAATAGATACAACTGCTACATTCACTGCAAAGCAAATGCGGATATCATTAGCGACATTCGATCTCGTCATCAGAAAACGAACAGCAAAACGAAAACAAAGGCCAAAAAAAAACGAAAACAATGCTGTTCACATGGCAAGGAACGGAAGCGGCCTCGATATCGGATCTCCATACATTCTATGCACTTGATGCAACACCTCCGGCTCCTGACCCCGGATCCGTAAACACCTTTGAAATAGCTTCTTGTCGATCGTGAATTGCACCCGACTCGCGAGGTGTTGGCCTGCAACCAGGTCCTTGATCACTCCAGCTATCAACCGTTGCTTGTGCACGTTGATCAACGGCTCGAGTTGCATCGACGGTGGGAGCAGCGTGAGGGAATCAAACACTTCAGGATGACACGGCGAGTCAAAGCTACCCGCCTGTGGGTCAATGGAAACAGGTTCATTGGGCTCCGTGGGATCAATCAAGTCAGTGAGCTTGCTATAGCGATAAAGCTGAGCGAGGTAGATGCCTTTAAACAAAACCTATCATTAGTTGTCAACGCACACAGACGCTAGCACACTCACCAATAAAGGGCACACACGCAGACGGCGTGTTTCCCTCGGCACTCTTACCCCACGATTGCGAATCCGAGGTGCTACTGCTCAAGATCGTCGACGCGTGCGAACGCACATCAATCGGTTTGGCATCGACCATGGCCGAGACCGCTTCGTGCATCGCCTTGAAATCGTCTTCGGCATTCACAAATTGCGACAGCTTCTGGAAGATTTGCATCTCCCACGGACCGACCCGACCCCAATGTCGATGCATCGCCTTGTTGACCCATTCGTGCCGCAGTCCTGCAAGCACAGCCGCCAGCGTATGAAAGTTGCTATGACTATACGATTTCTGTACACACGGTGAGCACGACACCCCAAACCAAACGGCACACGTACGAATGCAAGCCGGATAAACTTGGCCACGAGCGTATGTCGATCGCTTGGGGGGGTCAACACGATCTCGGATGCAACGAAATTGGCCATCAAGTTGAACCGTCCCCGAACGACAGCCAGCGCGCTCGTCTTTTGGCTGTTTCGTGACTCTTCTTTCCAATGTGCTCTGTCTTTGAGGTATTGCGCCCAGTCGAGCACGTTGACTTCTTGGCATGACATCCAATCGTCCATGATGAGTTCCTCGGGTTTGATGCCCATGAACAACTCTCGATCGATCATGGAGAAGTGTTGGGCCAACACGTCCGCTCTGACGCTCAACACCCAGGATCGATGCAATTTACGACCTGTCGGTGTCAAAATCTTGGTGGGCGACGGGAGCGTTGTTGGTCCGGGGGCCAGCGGCGGAACTGGAGACGTTGGGCCCATCGATGAACCTCGTGACGTCGACGGTCGTGAAGACAACCGGCTCTGCAAAATCTCGAGCGGAACCGCATCTTCTGGTGCAGGCTTCGCATCCACCCCTCTCATCAGTGACGACAGTATCGGTGATGCCACCATATCGACCGGCGTTAAAGGAAACCCGGCCGACGATCCCGAAGGGGGCGCAGAGCTGAAATAATCGTCCGACCCCGAGGCCACCGAGACCGAGATCTGGGACGGCGTCACAGGCAACGACGCCCGCCGATCCACGAATGAACTCTGCCTCACCGATCCCGTCTCGTGCTGATCAATGTCATACACGTCATCGTCGTCCTCTTCGTCATCCCAATCAAAGAACCGCGGATGTTCGTCGCCAAAGTCGCCCGCCGCCATACGTTCCTGGATCGTCCGCACCCATCCATCGACTTTGAGCGCGTTTTCTTTGCGTCTCTGAGGATTGATCTGACCCTCGAGTCGTTTCAGCGCTTCGTCTACACCTCCACCTTCACTGTCCGCGCTGAGCGAATCGACGATCGCGTTCACCTGCCATTGTTGAATCCCATTCCCGAGACCCGTAAGCCCAAAGGACGCCGCCGAGTTCTCCGACGCGACAGAATCCCGCGACCGTACCCCCATTGACGACACGCTCTCGCCCGACCGTCGTATAAACTCGAAATCGCGACGCAAAGGCAGCTTCCGGGGGACCTTGCGCAATCCAGTCGGCTGCACTGCACCCGCGTCCCCATGGACTTCCGAAGACGTGTCCGACAAATCCAGGTCATCAATCGACACCACGTCAAACTGCCACGGTGGTTGTGCCTGAACCTCGGCCACCAACGGGTTCAGTCTCGACCGCGAAGATAAGATCGACCCAAACGATTCCGTAGAGTGCGTCCGCGTAGATAACGTTGCCCTCGAGACCGCAGACAGGACGGACTTGCACGACAGCCGTCTGTGACTCATCGTTGCTGTATCGGTATGTTCCTCTTCCTCTTCCGTCACCTCTGACACGGACCGCAAATGATGCGACGACGCGCTCGGTCTTGGGACTTTGCCCTGCTCGGCCTGCGACGCAACGGCGCTCTTGAAGGATGCCATCTCAGCTTCCGCGCCAGCATCATGCGACGTCACGGGCGAAGGCGGCTCAATCATTTTCAGATACTGCTCCACGCCACCACGCACACCTAATAGATCCCCGCTCGCGCTCATCTCGAGATCAAACGCAGACACGTTGGCAGGAACGGCGATCCCTGTGTCCACCGTCTGTCTCGAGTTTAGCACGCGTTTCCACCGTCCCAAGCGTCCGATCGTCTTGACAAACACCCGCGAGAGTGCGCGCTGCGGAAAGGTGATCGGTGGGGGGGACTGTGTCAACGTCACCGCCGCGCCTGGCGCAACCGAGATACTCGCTCGACTCTGTTGCAGGATATTCCGCTGCAGAGGCTGTTGAAGGATGGCAGTCGAAGCCGACGCAATCGCGCTAGTCCTCGTGGGCGACGCCATGCCGCCCGACGACCCAAACGCAAACGCGGTGCCCGATTCCCCGCTGCCGAGGAAGACCGAGACGCGCTCCTCTGGTGCAAAATCGAGGTCCACGTCCGAGTCGTCTTGATCCTTGGAGATTGCCTCTGCGAATTTTTCTCCGAGGACGTGGGTCGGTCGCGGCTTGGTCGAGATGCTCTGGCGGGCAGACGACGTCCCATAACGACGGCGAGTATGCGCCTCCTTGCAGTCCTTGACGACCTTGATCAACTTGCGTACGATGCTCTACGACCTCGATGATAAGCATCCACGAGCGCGATAAAATCGTTGCCCAGAGCCAACACTCACCAATCCGTCCTGGTGGCGCTTCAATACCGGATCCTTGACCAACGAGTTCAACCAACTCGCCAACAACAGCCTCAACTCCCGATTGGGCATGAAATCCATCACGAAGAAGGTCAACAACCAATACCTAATCGCGACAAAGGTTCGAACCCGCACAATCTTCCTCGTCAAATCGTCCTGCTTCGTCGCATGGCCACTCAAACTCCAATGGAATCGGCAAATGAGTAAATGACACAGGTCGACGGCAGAGATGTATGTACGGTAGGTGAGGAAGAAGTTCAGAAGCTCGTCGTAGTTGAAATCCGAGGTCAACTGGGCGATCCAACGCTCAATGGTGGCAGCCAAGAGAACGCGACGGCCGTTTGCGCTGGCGTCGGGATCGTCCGCGGAAATACGTAGGCAGGGGAGGTCAGCAGAAGGTTTGCCACGGCGGGAACCGGACGGGGAGGACACACCCGTCCGACTGCCTTGAGAAAGGGAGAATTCATCAATATCCACGTCCGAAGTCAGCTGCGTCTCTCCCCAGAGAACGAACCGAGGGTCGTCGCGTGGAGCCGCACTATCATCAGCACGTAGTGACATCTTGATCGTCGTCTCCCCGGCAGAGTCGGGAAACAGACGGTCCAAAAGCGGAAGACCATGGTAGGTCTGCAATACATCGAATACCTCGGGGGAATACCGCGAGTGGATGCTCGTTTCTGGGAGCGGCGCAAGCCCGGGATCAGGCGGTGGAATATCAGGGTCGTCACCAAGATAGCGAGGCGGTGATGGCGAGTCTGCATCCTCAAAATCGAATGTGGGAACATTTTCGCGAGGAGATGATGGATCGCTTCCAACATGTCGCATCATGTCGTCAGCACGCGCGGTAAGACCAGACTCGAAAGACTGCATTTCGCGGAGAGCACGAGGCAGGGGAAGGAATATTGGATCGTCACGTGAAGTGGGGGAGTCGAAAGTGATCCCTGGACCAAACGGATACGGGATGTAACTACCCCCAGAAGATCCGGATACAGAAGGCGAAGTGGGAACGGAACCACTAGGCCATTGCATCGTCTCAGCAAAAATGTCACCAGAGGGAAGTTTGGATTGATCCGCGATCGGCGGGTCGGAAGACAGTGAACGGGGTATGTCAGCGCCAGTTACGCTATGCGAATGGGTGCGGCCTGTAGGTGTAGGCTGCCTCCCGGGGTTCTCGCAAGAAGACGTACCGATCGCAACCCCAAACATGTCCGGGATAGATTTTGTGCGTCTAAGAAATTTACGCGGCGTACCCGCTTCATGGGGGAGTGCTAATCTGGGAGTTGCCACAGGCCTTGATTTGTGCTGAAGAATGTTGTGAACGCTCATACGCGATCTACTCCTAAATGAACGCCCGTATGATTGAGACATGTCAATGGACGTCGACACGTTTTGAGCTTTCGATTCTGCTTCTGCAGCCGGCGCGATCGCATCACGGTGTCTAGTTCAGTCATGACAGGTAAGTTGATTTAGAAATGAAGAAACGAAATCGAAACTGACCCGACGCGAAACATTTGTTTGCCATGCTGGTTGACAAACGCGGTAATGGCATAAGGAGAACGAACGTCTTTACCAACACCAAGATATTGATCATATCGTCTCTTGAGCTCCCTCGCAGCAGGTCCAGACGATGTTTCGACAAAACTCCCGTCGGCTGAAAGACAATCCCAGGGAGAATTAGTGTTCGCATCCAAAACAGTGGAAGCGAGAGCCGGAACGTTTGAAGATCCGACACGTAGCAAGCGTACTTACGCGCAATGGAGATGTCAGCGGTGGCCACTTCGGGTGGCAAGGAGCTCCAGTTGCCCTCGGGCGAGACGATGGTATGAGAAAAGACAACCGAAGACTGGGATTTATTGAGAGAAGGAGTGGGTATGGGGAGAAGAAGTTGGGGAGGCGCGTCAGCAAGATGAAGCGAGGGAGGTCTAGATGCCGAAGATGATGTCAATTGTGTTACTGCTTCTGAAGGTTCCATTATTGTGTCGGTTGTAAGGTGGTCTAGGCGTGATGATGATGATGCAGTCGGTGGTAATACAGTAGCGTCAGGGCTGGAAGAAACAACTGGGGTAGTTGGAGAGGACTGGTCGTCGTGATCCGTCGACATCGTTGACGTGTGTGATGCGTTTGATGAAGAATTCGAATGTTAAAGCGAGATCATGCAGGTGAAGAATGGAAGAAAAAGGAGAGAGAAAGGGGTTAAGACGGCGCGTCGAGAATACGCTTCACCCCTGGATAAAGAACAAGAGCTGAGACAGGGAAACGAATGCGGCGAAGAACAAGGTCGTATGACTTGGTACAATTGCGTCGGTGTCGGCGGCGCTGCGCGAGTACGCTGTAGACTTGGAGGGCGAGGACTGCTCGTTTTCGTCGTGGTTGACGTTGACGGCGCAAGATGAGTGTCCACGCGAAATGAAAGCGCTGGCAGGAAACAAAAGAGCGTATGTGACACGTGACCACTTGCTCACGTGATTACATATCCCTTGTATTCCTTCTTCGCAGACAACTACTTAGACATGTCCATTGTCACGATACGCGTACGTCCATTCAGCACACCAACGCCGAAATACTCACCATCCAGCAGAACGTCGAATTTATAAACAACCCAGCGCGTTTCCTCGACCCATACAAATTCCGCGTCACGTTCGAGTGTATTGCACCGCTCAAGGATGGTAAGCATAAACACGCCACTCTGGCAGACACTCACGCCCGCGCCAGACCTCGAGTGGAGACTCATCTATGTCTCGTCTCCCGGAAACGAAGAGCTCGATCAAGAACTGGACGACTGTCTCGTAGGACCTGTCCCTGTCGGTGTCAACGCGTTCGACTTTGAAGGCATCCCACCCGATCCTGCAAAGATACCCCCAGAAGATGTCCTCGGTGTCGCCGCACTCATTCTCACCGGTTCATACAAGGATCAGGAATTCGTTCGCGTAGGGTATTACCAGAACACCGAGTATGACAACGAGGAGATGAAGGAGACGCCACCGCAAAAGATCGTGTTTGAGAGGTTGGTCAGGGAAATGAACACCAAACCGCGTGTAACGCGCTTTCAGATAAAATGGTTGGTTGTATACGTCATTGCGAATGTGGTCCAACTTATCTCCCGCAGGGATCTATCCCCGCCTTCACAGGGCACCGCCGCTGCTGGTGCTGCTGCATCTGCTGCAGTGCCCTCGGCTGATGATTTGGATGGCCCAGACGAGGACGGAGACAGACATTCACCTCCGAAAACAAACGGCGTCTCATAACCCAGCCCGATAACCCAGATACCACATGTTCTCGACTTCAAAATGGAATCTCGACATTTGGGTTACAGATAGTTGATATGTTTCTAGTCAATTCGCTAAGCCTAGCCCAATGATTTGCTCTGGTACAACAGCACATATGCCGACGAGTCTTCACCTCCACCGTCGATCGTCGTCAACTTTTCCTTTGGGAATATGGACACCTTGTCGTCATCAAATTTGTACCAATCTTCGTCGTCCTCGTCAAACTGCCTCTCAGACGTCGACGCCTCCCCAGATGCGGTTGCCTTGGGAGCGTGGAACACGCTCTTCTTCACAAATCCAATATAATGGCCGGCATCTGCTTGTGGGCCCTTGTGTGTCACAATGGCTGAGTATCACCCATCAACATTTATCCATCTCGCACTGGATGTAAATTGGTACCCACCGACAAGATCATACAACCCCGTCAAACTGCATCCGAAATCTGCCTTGAACTCGGGGTCAACAAGTGCCTCGAGCTCATTCAGTTCCCTGGTGCGATACACGCTCTCTTCTTCCAACTCGACCGTTGAGGGGGCTGCGGGCTCGTCCACATTCATGCTGGGTTCCTCGGCAGGTGGAGGAGCTGGCGCACTCGCTTGTGGCGCATTCTTGGTCCGCTTTCGAACATTCCTCCTTTCTGCTCGTTCCTTTTCAATCTCTTTAAGCCGTCGAGACACCGGGGTCAGCTTGTCTTTCAGCTCCGGGGTGACGATATCCAATGCATCAAATTCAGTTGGAAATTTGACTTTACGCTGTGACCAGATAGCAAGAGGCTTCAATTTAAATCATCGTCTGATAAGGCGCACCACTGACCAAGATTTTCGCTTTCTTTCCAATGTCACGTCGCCATGCAAAACGAACCATGTGCACGGTGAGGTAACCTGGGAGCCGAGACAAGCGAGAGGTCTGACTGTAAGTAGCTTCGCGACCCAAAGATGGGGAGTTTTTCGTAAGCTTGGAATTCAATGACTGCAAACGTCGATACAATCAAAACGAATGTCACCCGCGGGAGATGCTTACGTCCGTGATGCCTGTAAGCATATAGTTGGTTGCGACAGTGATGTTACACTCGATCTTGAGCACACGTTCAACTGTAACGGTGGACGGTTCCTCGGGAGTTTCATCGCATTTCAGCCTGATTTTGTGATTTGAAAGTCAACGCATGAGTAAGATTGGGGTAATAGAACCTACTCTCGACGCATCTCGCCGACTAGGAACTGGTCGACAAATTTTTTGCCCGAGACAGATGCGCCGGAAGTGTCAATGCCAGGGACATCCTTGAGCGCATTGGTCATCTGGGTCCAGCATTCTTCGGCATCTAAGCAGAAATGAATACCGCGTGGGGGTAATCGTCATGAAAACATCACCTTGTTGAGCATAGCCTGCCAATGCACCGGCCTTTGATCTGTCCAGCTCGTTGAACTGGGGGACAACACGCCTGAGGACGGTCAAGAATGCACCAGGAATGACGCTCTCAGTCGTGTGGGACATGGAGGAATATAGATCGCGCAAAGCCCGTGGGAGAATATCCAAGTGAGATGATCTATGAAGAAACCTCAGATGAAGACGGTGAGACTTTAAAAGAGACTTGCGTTCGCAAGGCGATTTGGAGCTCTGGAATGGCACGCATAGCTTGCACGGTGGAGTTCATGTAACATGTGTTGCCAAGGCTGGAGTGGTATTATAATCAGCGGTAATTCTGACAGGATCTAGGCTTACTTTTTGAGGCCAACGGGTAGTTCGAGCTACAAACGGATTAGAAGATCGTCACCAAGGTCAAGGATGCGCATTACCACTTTGGCTATCTGCGACTCATCCATATCTAGAGCGCATATAGGGATTAGATGTGCATATATGCGACAAGAATGTCTTGATCTCACCCTCGAGGAACACGATGGGTTTGTCTGGGGGCTTTGGAAGCTCACCCGCGGCACCGATTACGGTGAATGTCTGGCCCTGGATCATGAGTCGGTTAGCAAGCCACGCTGATCAAGACGCGGAGTATGTGCGTGCCGGGGACACTCACCGCCTTCGGTGCGACCTTTTTCCAGTCCGTGTCGTCCTGAAAAGAGACGATTGTCGCGTGAGGGCGCTTGTGGAGATATCTATGCATACCTTAAGCATACCGCCCTTGATCATGACCTTCATTCTATCAGGTGGTACACCTGTGAGATGATATATGGCATCCTTGAACGCTGCTGGTGGGAGATCGGCGTCAAGAAGGACGTCGTACGTCTTCCCAGCGTGCTTGATGTGGACTTGCAGTGGGGCCATGACTGTACGAAACAAAGAGTGACGCGTCGCAGATGGGAATAAATTATGTAATGATGACAAGTGTGACGTCACGCCGTGTCCTCCACTGTGGCTCCACGTTGGTTCGCTGCGCAACTTGACAGACACCATTCGATCTTGCCCACCATGACCATCCAGTAAGTTTATTTCAACGCATTCAAAGCCATGCTAATCCAAATTGACAGCTACACACTCACGTTTTTCCTTCTCGCAGCAGAGGTAAGTCGAGTCTTTGACACCGTCCGAATGCTCACCCGCCACAGATGGTCACGTTCTGCGTCCTCGTGCTCCCTCTGCCATACGCCGTCCGCAAACGCCTCTTTCGCTTCCTCTCTGAGAACGTTATCGTTGCCAAGGTTGCCTATGGCCTCAAAATATCGTTCATGTAAGCCCCCTCTCTCCTTTTGACTACTCCGTTTTACTCTTGTTTCAGCTTTGTCGCCGTTCTCTTCCTCGATGCCCTCCAACGCATGTTCCGTGTCATTACAGAGTTTGAATTAGCCCGCACAGACCACACCGTTCACGATGCGCACACCGAATCCAGCATTGCCGCGCGAAAATTCTAGTAAGTGTGATCTTGCCTTGTTACTGCCTTGATTAAACCTGTTTTCCCTCTTGAAGCGCTCAGCGGAACATGTACCTTACAGGGTTCTGCTTGTTCCTATCCCTCGTCTTGACACGTACCTTTTCGATCGTACTCGACCTCATCCAAACCCAGGAAGAGTATTCCAAGTTGAAAAAGACGGCAAGTAGTTCAATCATTTCAGTGGAAGCTTGTCTGAGAATGCATATCTAGACGGCAGCCACTTCCAAGACCAACATTGCATCCGGTGACCAAGCCAAGCAGATTGAGGAACTCAAGAAGAAACTGGCGGAAAGCGAGGCCAAGAACCGTGACCTCGGTTCGTCTGATTGTGTCCGGCTCGTCTCACCCAATTCACTGAGTATACCCCAGAGATTGTGAAGAAGCAAGCTGCACAAAATGCGCAAGAATATGATCGTCTTGCCACACAGTACAATGAAGCGACCGGCCAGACGTCGAACAAGAAATCGGATTAAGTGATGCTTTGGTTACGCGTTCCCTTTTTTTCTGTCACCAATCTTGGAACGTATCTCGCGCCATGTATCATATCGCGACTCTTTTTCCCGATCCACGCAACATCTCCGAGCCGTGATGTTGATGGATTAATGGACATGGTAAATCATGCAAGTATCTATTACACTCGAATGCAATTACTACAGTTGCCATCTTTCCGCTGCAGCCGCAACCGCAATTACTGCGATAATCGAAGCTATCCATATGGGTATACGGCCCGATTCACAACGTTTCGTTTACTGCCGCGATTGTACGAATTGGCAGGCCGCAGCATGCGCACGCTCCAGTTCCAAAGTCAAGTTGGAGATGACAGTCTTGTTTCCATTATAAGCATGTTGTGTAAACCTTCTTAACGAGATCTGACGAATAAGTGCAAGCGTCACGCAAGGAGAAAATGGGGGTGTGAGCAATTGTCTCTCTCTGGGTATATGTATTCGATGAGTACGATACTTACTTACAATCTATGTTTCACTGTCGAGTGTAGCTTGCCTTATTTGGTGCTACCTCTACTCCACGACTCACTTGACTCTGATGCCCTCTTCTTCGTGGTTCTCCCGCAAGGAAAACACAGAGTCTACGTCTGCGCCGTCCAAAGAACTCAAGTCACATACCAATACCATAACTGGCAATGACACGCTAGTGGCCGACCGTGTCTTCGTGTTCGCGCTCGGCTCTGCTTCAGGCGCCGTAGCCATACTCGCATGGCGTCGCTGGGGAATGCGTCTCCGAACCGCCGAGTGGATCACCCCCAACGAAATCGCCCGCCGTCGATGGATACGCGGTGTCGTGACCAGGTAAGACCCAAGGACAGCAAT